>JALPQI010002620.1:0-88974 GCA_025490895.1 Thaumatotibia leucotreta
TAGCGACACTTCGCCATTTTATCACACCTATTACTTATTAATTGCAATTCGATAGCGTCCCGTGGGTTTTTATATTTTTTATATCGTAACCTAATTTTATTTTTTAAATTCAGATTCTTTTTCAGTACCTTATCAAACCATGGAGGATAACTGTTATTATTAGATTTTACTAAAGGAACATGTTTTTTTACAATTTGCTCAATAATGCACTTAAAAATTGCCACCATGTCATTTACCCCTGTAACTCCTGAAAATAATTCATCCCAATTATATCCACGCAACTCTTCCCTTATAAGTTCATAACGTGCCTTGTAAAAATTCGGTCTGAGGTTTGATCGATTATATAATAGTCGGGCATCGACATCAAAACTAACAAAAATATCAAGAGGTGGGTGAAATGAGTCTACATTGGTCAGTGGATAAGTATTTTTCTTTACTGTAAGCGACATGGTAGACAAAACCAAATCTAAAATCCGTTCAGCATTATTTGTTACCGAATTACACTGTCTTAACTTGCTAACACAAAGAAAATCGGTCAGGATATTATTAAAGCCTGGAACAATATAATTGACATTTACATCTTCAAATAGCCCCCAATTGATACTACCCAGATTGAAATCACCAATTATACAGATATCGAATTCGATTTGTTCTAAAATAGAGCTACAATGATCAACAAAGTACTTTAAGCTACTGCGACCGACAGGTGGTGGAAGATATGCAGCGCAGAAAGCTACTCGCCGAATAGGTCGTGTTGGGATATCTATTATAACCCAGAGGTCCTCACAGAGACTTTCCCATTTTGATATTTGCTTAGATCAATACTCCTCCACCCTCTTTGCCTCTGTGAGTACTGGATTGTTCTCTATCTCTTTTATAGACTATGTACCTGTGGTCGAACAGCTCACTGCTCTGCACAGAGCTGTTAAGCCAAGTCTCAGTCAAAATTATTACATCGTAAGTATTGCAACAAAGGATTCTATAAAATACTTCGGTTTTTGTACGTAAGCCTCGACTATTCTGGTAATATATACTTAACTCTAGCTCTTCTAAAATTATTGTGATTTTAACATGCTTTAAACCTTAAACTATATTTAATATCTAAGTTATACAATCTTTTTTAAGCTTTCCACATTTTTCACATATATAATATCGCTATCATCAGTCTTCCTGACAAAGATTTTTCCATTCCGTATCCAGATGTACTTGTAGTTATTTTCCTTAGCTGCATGCCTCGTGCTCGCATGGAGTTTTTTATTCGCAGGTGATAAATGCTCGACGACGAAAATTGGTGACTTAATATCGGCGTATCCAATATGATTGCAATTAAGTTTATTGGTGGGATTTGCCTTATTGAAGTTTATGACTGCAGCCATCAGATGATCTCGAGCCTTTGGGGACGCCAGTTGTACCACGATCGATCTAGGTCTGCTGGATTCCGTATTGAGTTTGGCTATGCGGGTGCAGTGCAGAACACTATCACTGCCTATGCCGCAATTGACTGTTTTCATAACATTGCTGACAATAGTGTACAGGTTTTCGTTTTTCTTTTCCGGAACGCACTGAATTTCCACATTGTTAGAACGCGTTTGCTGTTCCATTTGACTTATTCGAAGGGCGAGATCCGATATCGTGCTACGGAGGTTCAGGTTTTCTGCCTGTAATTCTTTCATGGTACTTTTAGCGGAATGCTGTTCTTTTTCTATATCATCAAACCTCGCACTCATGTGTTCCATAGATGCTTGGACGTCTCTTAAATCTTGTTTAAGTGGCTCCAGCTGACTGGACACAATGGACTTCACTGTGTCGGTAATGTTCTTCACGGCCTCTTTGAGTTCCTGTCCGAGTAATTCCTGCACCATGCCGCGGATACCGTCTCCTGAGTCACCCGCTGTACTGGTCCCCTCAAGGGTCTCGACCGGGGAGCCCAAAGCTGGCCGCTTGTTGCCCCTGGCCGTTGTATTAACGTTGCGGATCGGCGTGGTGTCCGTCTTTGGGTTTTTGGGTAAACCGGATACACATACTGGACATGTCCACATTGATATTAAAATAGAATTTTGATTGAATCCGGGCACTGCCGATGCCAAACAATCCATATGATAAGATAGTTTACATTTTGTACAGTCTATAAACCGATCGTTCTCAATAGCGTTCGTACAGCACCCGAATGCCATGTTATTTTATTTTACCGATGAATTCTGGACCAGACCGAATACACAAAAATAACTAAACACCTTTATTCATTTAAGTCAATATTATTACTCGTCCGCTCCTAAGGAGATAAGATCGATAAGCCCATAAGTAAACGTCGTAAGCGCCATGCAGATTAGGTCGCTTAAGTCCTTACGGTATCGCGCTCAACTGTTTGAAAACACTGCGAACTGCCGGTGGTAAGAAAATAAATGCGATTGATTTAAAACTTATTTATAGTAATCCTTGACCAACACTTTATCTCGATTTTAACTGTCACGACACAACACTATTTATTGTCCGAAAAAAACACCACAAACTTACGGCCTTATTCATAAAAAGTTACGCGCCCGCTGATGGGTCGTTGTTGACCGGATGGCTAAAAACGTTATTCATAAACGTTCAATAGCGCTATTCAGCCGCTCAAACCTACTATAAATCCCCCGAAAGTTATAGAGCCGAGGACCCTTCTATAACGGTCTTATAACTTCTTATTTAACAAGATGGCTGCCAAAATTTTGATCAGCTGATTTTTGACAGGTGCATAACCATGCGTTTAAAGTAGGCAGAAGAGAAAAGATACTTAAAGGTATGAAAGTCTGATTTGGTGTATAGTTTTTTATATCGTCTATTCATCTGATTATTATTAAATATGTATCCAGAGATACTTAATTATATTTAGATAGGTATTTAAAATAAATATCCGATGATTTATTGTAAGTAGCTACGCAGTTTCGATTTTCTCTACATGCAACATTACACGAATCAGAAATGGTGGGAAAACTAATCGCCAACTTTTTTAATTCAAAATTTTGTTGATAGTTTTTCAACCATTTCAACTTCAACGTCAATACGCAGTGAGACTCCATCATGCAGGCCTTAAACGCTATTGATGCCATAAATAATTTGTGTAATCCGCCGCGGCGTCCAAAAATATATAACATAAGGGCAGATCCCATTGAGGATCTGCCCGATGTTGAATTTAGGCGGCGATACCGCTTTAATAAGGCGACTGTTTTGTATATAGTAGAGTTGGTGAAAGAAGACCTGAAGAAAGATCGCAGAGGAGCTGGCCTCACACCAGAACTTCAGGTTCTAACTGCAATTAGGTGTTGGGGTCGCAAGGAAGTAAATATTTATTTATTACTTACCCGTACTACTAACTGCCCATACCTAGGTACAGTAAAGGAAATAGATTCACGTACCATTTCGGACTTTGTCACATTGACAATCAATATGAAAGTCGCTAGAACCTCGTATTGTTATCACTATGACAAAGTACGAAATGGTACATAAATCGATTTCCTTGACTGTACTAACTAGCCATACAATTATGTTTCGTTATCTGACCGTCATCGCAAGTACCTAATCATAAAGCTAACTGTTTTGATTAGTTACCTAGGTAAAAGAATACGTAGTAAGTACCTAATCATTGTTATTTTGATTCATTTTGAGAGGTCAGGCAAATAATATAATTATTTGAGATAAAAGTAAGTAACAAGGAATTAGGAAATATTTGCGAATTCCCGCCAGACAGCTGTCAAACTTTTTTTTAACCCTTAGGTGCATACAGTATCAAAAACGATACGACCGAAATGACACATGTCGAAATAAGTAATCAATTGCGACTGTCACACTGAGCAACAGAGTTCTAATTGGCATCGATTGTTTACATAAGTCATTTCAGAAATAAAATGTGTGATACCATATGCACCTAAGGGTTAATTTGCGGTGAGACCACATTTTTGTCTATGATTTTGTCAAGGCGCCAACATAACGCGTCTAATCCGTTCAACAGCGGCTCAACAGTTATCGGAGAGATATTGAGCGTTTATGAATAACACTTCTTATAAACCGTTCAACAAGACTTATCGGCTCGATAACTATTGGGTCCCTCAAACCTTCAACAAGGAATTTTTATGAATAAGGCCGTTAATGTATAAGCCTCTTATTTGAATTAAATAGTTCGGAGCTCAATATTTGCATGTTTACTTCACTGCGCGCGGAGGGTAGAATTTTGAAATGGAAGAGGTACAATTTTTTTACAACAGGTACCAAATAGTACAAATTCAGTACTAAATAATACAACATGAATCAACGGAATTCAGGATCTGGTTCCGCCATTATAGCGTTATAATGGCGAGATCAAACTATTTGAAGTATAATTTTGAAATGGAAGAGGTACAATTTTTTTTACAACAGGTACCAAACCAAATAGTACAAATTCAGTACTAAATAATGCAATATGAATCGATCGAATTCAGGATCTGGTCTCGCCATTATAACGGTTACGATGCCTGGCCTATCTTATCTTATTGATGGGGCTCTTACGGATACACTTCGACCCATTGGGTTCTTTTGTGTAATTGCCCCCTGTTTCGCCTACCCCAGGGATTGTTCTATCAACTCAATATGTTTGAGGATGGACCCTAGCGGTAGCGTTTTGACCTCCTTCGGTTCCAGATAACCGGTTCCGAAGTCTTTCATCCTTTGTCTGGCGAGGGCATGACATTCGCACATCAAGTAATTCATTGTCTCTTTTTCTTCGCCACGCATTCTACTGTCTATGCTGTCAGAATGACCCATTTTGGCCAAAAGAGTTTTGACCCCAAAGTGTCTCGTAAACACCCCCGTTATGAGTTTGAGTTGTCTTTTGCTATATTTCTAAAGCTTTTTGCTCCAGCCCGAGTCGACTTCGTGCATAAAGAGCTTTGAATGGCTGAGCCCCGTCAGATTGTTCCACTCTTCCTGGTGCTTCCATCTAACTCGCTCTTTCATGGCTGTTTTATGGTTCCTTGTGAGAGTCCCACAAATGGTTCTGGGCCTACAATTACCTCAACATTGGTATTTTCAAGGCAAGTAATATTTTCATTGCTCAATGCATATTTATCCTTCAATGGTAATAATATGTCTTCGAGAGTGTGAATCTTTTTTTTAAGGCGACGGTTTTGAGCCTGGAGCCGTTTTATTTTTTTTTCATAGCTTTTTAATTTTTGTTCTGATTTTTTTAAGGATTTTCTTAAGTTTTCTTTACGAGGGCTTGAAAATGTTGAGCTACAAGGTGACTGAGTTTCAGGTGTCTTCGTGTAACAAAGTGGGGTGGCTTTGGTATTTTCTTGTTCAGTTGGGTCTCTGGACATTTTAAAACTTGTCTTTAGATTTTGTTTATATGAAACTGTTGAATGCACGTTGTCATCAGGCTTAGACGCCTGCATTTCTTGTATACGGGCGCATTTGGACCTTGGTCCCTCTGACGATAGACACGATTCTGTTACGGTGGCAGAACGCTTTGTTGAACTTGACGAAGCTCTTGTAATATTTTTCTGTAAAAAAATAGGTATATATAGTCGCCGACAATAATATTATTATCTTACAAACCAAAATCTACAAAAATATGTGAAAAAATATTTCCGAAAATAAATACTCCAACATCAAAAATAATTTTAAAAGACGTCAAACAGGATCCCCACTCGCCGATGGCTTGCCATTCCATTAATGCCATTAATGGAATGGCAAGCCATCGGGCTGGTTTTCAGTGGGGACCTAACTAAAACTATTATAAAAAGTTGCCAACACATTCGTCGCGCGCGCGTCGTGTTAAGACAATACAACAAGCCTTTCCGTTCGTTCAACATGCCAAACTTATCAATTACTTACGCTATATACAATCTTTTGCGAAGGAATGGCATCATTTAATAGGAATCGGTTTCCTTTTTGGGAAATAAAGATATCTTTCTCTAAGAAATGCTCCGAGCAGATGGTACTATGTTTTTGCGGAAACCAATTGTCTTGTCCAGTAGCTTCGATCCATTTATTTTTAATTTCAGCATCTTTTGGGAATCTGAAAATGTAGAAAATATATAGGTATGTAAAGTAAAGAATGCGCATCGGTTAGTAATAGTGTATTATAATCCGATTTATCGCCTAATACTCAGTAAAAATGTATAGTTATAATTATAAGTTATAACTATACCTACATAATGTATAGTTATAACTATACATATTTTACTTGATTACATTCCCTAATAATAATTAAATATCGAACGCTGATATAGGTATCATAAGTATCATAACATTAACATTATCGATATAAATATCGACTTTGGACAGCCTGTGAGTAGCGAACCTTGTTTTGACATTTAGAGTAGCGAATGTTCTAGAGAAATGTATACAATCTTAACGAAAGATTATGAACTCTATTCTCTGAGAAATAAAATTGAATTTGAATAACAAACGTACGTAAATAATAGACGAAGCAACATGTTTTTGTGTTTATTGAATTAAAATACAAAATAATACTTACCGGTGGTAGGAAATACCTCCATGTGAAATATTTTTTTTGTTGCTATTATTTCTGCAGCTCAGTACAGCACAATACGGCATTGTTTATTTAAAAACCGATTTTTTATTCACTAGCACACGCGCGATTCGAACGTTCAATTTCTGACACGGCCAATCACGTACTAATCATAAGATTCATAAGTGCGCGTGAAGTATGAACTCCGCATCATAGTATCGGCGACACGGGAACGCCTACTTGCCATCTCCATTTACTCCGTGGTTTCACCCCGAGAATGTGAAAAAATGACAATCATTTATACATTTTACAACTGGAATGATGAAATAAACAACGTTAGTGAAATATCAGGTCAAGAATTTGTAACACTCATTCCTGTAGCTGTATGTCCTCACTCGTTCCTGTGCTGTGAAAACTCCGAGGCTTGGTTATTACTCTTATTACTGGGTCGCGTTTTATAAAGTTACAATTTCGCTGTTTGCCTCTCTAACGCACGCACATATTGGCTAGAAAGAGAGACAAACAGCGAAATTGTAAATTGTGACTTTATGAAACGCGACCCTGGGTCGCGTTTTATAAAGTTACAATTTACAATTTCGCTGTTTGCCTCTCTAACGCACGCACATATTGGCTAGAAAGAGAGGCAAACAGCGAAATTGTAAATTGTAACTTTATAAAACGCGACCCTGGAAGTTGAAATTTCTGATCCCGTAGTGACGTACCGGCTTAAACGCTGGTAGCTGAATCTACATAGACAGTGCAACAGCGCCTTAAATTAGTCTTGCCTGTAGAGTGCTTGAAAGTCAAAAGAGCGGAAGGAAACGTACATTTAAATTATTCAAATTGAAATGAAATACCCTGTTGATTGAGTTACCCGTAAAAATAGTTTATTTTCTGTTATTTTGTATTTCTAAAACAACCTGACCCGAAGAACGTTAATTCTTGTTAAGAAGCTTTTTATTTACTAACTAGTACCTAGTGAAGTGAAAGCAAAGATCATGACATGTGATGGTTTGGCAACAATAATACCAAACTCCACAAAACCTATCTTTTAAAATTCCTATTTTTGTGAGCTATTTTAAGGCCGTCATCGCTAAAATAAAATAGTGAAAGGTAACATGTCTGTGAACTAAATTCGTGTTCTTTATCTTACACGAGCCGCATGGGCAATACTTACTAGTTACTTGGACACAACAGTGAAGTGATCAAATTGTATTCTTGCAGATTATTATCAGAAAGTGTTTAATTTTAAGTAATAATTAGTGAAAATGAGTCTAAATTTTAACAGTAAACTTGTAAGTATTTTCATACCTACCTATATACTCATGCTTATTGGTTTTAATCTTATCAGCATTTCTTTCATAGGTTATATTATTATTCTTACATTGATTAAGTATGATGACTGACGATAATTCTTGATTCTTATCATTTTATCGGTTTTTTCTGATATGGGGTAGGTAAAATTGATTGTACATTCGTTGTTAGTTAAGTTTATACAAGGGCATGAGCAGCAGTGACCCAAACATGGTTCGTAATGCAAAACTTAAAAGATTTTCCTCAGGTTTTATTGAATTATATTTTACTATTATGTAATGTAACTAATAATTAGCAATATCATAATAATGTCACACTGATAATGCATTTCTTTAGATAACTAAGTTCAAGGTCCTTGTGCGTAGAAATGTCATTGGAATTGAATTTAAAACAGTTGATAAATTAAGTTCGCTCGACGTGCACGCCCGGCCCAAACAGCGCGGCGTATTAATTTCTCGTTGTGTTGTGTGATCAGGCACTATTCTACAAATAATTGTTTGTTGAAATCATGAGCAAATTGGAAGAAACAGCAGGACTTTTGGATAGTGTGGCAGTATGTACTAAACTAACCTTATTTTCTATTTAGTTGGGGTCAAGGGTAACAAGCAAACAGAACTTTGAACAGAGGACATTACTTTACAAGAAACTTGTAAAAAAATCCAATCAAAATGTTTGTTTATACCATTTTTGCACAGTTCAATTTAGACTTGGGTAGTGTATTTCCTTATGAATTTAGATTTAGTAGGTAGTTTTCGTATCAATAGGTGTAATTCATAGTTGTTTTGTGTCTGTCATTATTTTTAACCTTACTTTATTAACTATGTAATTTGTAGCCAGAACATTTTAAGGTTACATTTAAGTATCCTTGTTTTGCACCTAGCATCATAATCATGTGTATTCAACAATGTATTCTTGCAGATTGATAATTACGAGATCAAAAACACGTATCAATGCTTGTTTTGCAGGTTTTGCCCATAGTCGTTGCCGTTGGATCCACAGTGGTCCTAGCAACGGTGATAGCTAACTGTCTATGGGGCAAGAAAAAGCAGAAAAGCAAAAATCCAGTGACGCTTGTGGACCCCAATGTGAAGTATGCGCTGCCACTTATAGAACGAGAGGAGATCAGCCATGATACTAGAAGGTTCCGATTTGGACTTCCAAGCAAAGATCATGTATTAGGTAACTATTTGTATTTAATTCATGCTCTTAGCACTTTTGTTTCTCCAGATTTTTTGTCATAGTTGACATCTTCTTTTTAATAACTTGCTCAGCCACTTACTGTCCTTTTGAAATAGTTACAAATGTTTGTATTGCAACTTAATATTGTCATGGTGGTTGGTAATACCTACTTCTATTTTTATATTTCCTTAATGTAGACAGGAAAACAAGAATTAATAGTAATTATAACTCAAATAACAATGTGACAGCAATTAGAATCTAATAGGGGCTTGTCATATTTATTATTATTTTTATAGTCAATTTTAATTAACTACCTATTCATATGATTTTGAAGACCCTACTCTGAGCCTCTTCAAAAAATATTAAATTGTGATAGTTATCTTATCACTGTTATGCTTGGATTCACTGGTAGACTCCAGAAGTGGCTATTTTTTACTATCCCCATAACAAAATTCCATAATAATCCATTTTACTGATTGCCTGTAGAAATGGCCTTCTCTGGATGAAAAAGGGTTTTTGTTTTATCACATCATTTCCCTTGGAAGCAACAATATTCATACCAAATTTCATCTTTAGTCATTGTTGAGACATTTTAACATTTGCATGAATTATAAAATAACAATCTCCCTTGAACTAAATTGTCTTTAATTGTTTATTTATTTGATACAGACAGTGTACTGAACACTTAAGACTTAAGTATTTCTTGCATACCACAAGTTCAAATATTTGCTCAGATAATATAATGCACTTTATTTGTGCATTTTACTAGACATGGTTGTACTGATATGAAGTTATATATAATAAATGCAGCTACAACCTACCTGGTGTTATGCATATTTTAGAAAAGGATAATTCTTTATTTCTGTAGTTTTGTATTTATAAACAAACAGTTTGTTTCAATTCACTGCTGGACACATGCCTCTCCCAAGGTATGCATCAATGTAAGGTTATTGGCAGAATGCAAGTGACTTCATCTCCGTCACTAACATACAATACATACAAACAGAAATCAACAAAGCTCAAAAGGGTGCACTGTCATTCTCAGCATGATGCTTACACTAGCCAAAGCCAATCTTCCGATGAGACCATCAAGTGTAGCATTACAACATACCTTCAAGTCCATATATCATTACAGGCCTGCCGATTGGTCAACACATTCACCTGTCTGTGAAGCTCGCTGATGACTTGGTCATCAGAGCTTACACCCCGGTGTCGAGTGATGAAGAAAAAGGATATGTGGATCTGGTCATTAAGGTATGGTTTCTGTTGCAATTTATAGTTAAATAGTAATACATAGTTGATCATTTTTCAGAAAGTTTGTATGCAATTAACAGATATTTTAGATCAAGAAAATCCATAATTCACACAACCTTAATTGTAAATAATCAATAGTAGAATTTGGAAGCGTTAAAAAAGTTGGTTCAGGTGTTGTTCCAGGGGGGGGGCATAGGGGCACTTGTGTATGTATGTTTCTACATATAAGTATCTTGTAATTCCTGTATATGTAGAATATCGCGTAATTCGCGTAATAGGTACTCATAGTATGAGCCTTGCTTAACTTGAGGCTATGTTGGTCTGTGTACTTTGAGATTTACATATCTAATTTTTGACTTTTGTCATCATCATCATCATCCTATGATTGTCCACAGCTGGACGTAGGCCCCTCCTATTAACTATGCGAATCGAATAGACGCATTAGGAGGTAATGCCCATAATCGCCACGCTGAGCAAGCGGATTGGCGATCGCAGTAATGTGTCCACTATGATGACGCTGCTGCCCATCATCAATCAATCAAATAATGGTCAGTGACACTTCAATCCCTTAGTAGACTCTTACGACACCCGAAGGAGGAGTTGGGGTGGTGACAAAAGTATTCTTACTACCGTCACCACACGGCCAACTTTGGAAGTTGTTGACCTTTGTACTCAATAGATATTGCCTGATTTTAAAATGAGACATCTACTTCAAATAACGCCATTAAAACTTACACTACAGGTTATAATCCTGTACAGTAAGGTAATCCAAGAAATTGGTCTGACCTTGATTAACTATCGTTTTGTTGACTGTACATACAATCATTTTCAAACTACCTAACAAGTATGCGTGCCTTTCATGAGACGAGCACATGCCAATGGCGTCATCAAATGACGATTGATGATTATGGCATTTATAATACTTAAACAATTCTTATCTAGTACGAGTAAGCATATAAATGCTCAGCCAGATTTATCTATGTTAAATCATGTGTTTAGATTAGACTCATTACAACTAATTAGGCATGAATGACGAATTTTTATTTGAAAAGTATCATCTAGTTCTTATTTACTAAACATTGAGGACGAGATGGAATGATATTTTTTTATGGTGCTCTTGGATGTTATTTCTGTTATATATCGTTATTTATGAAACAAAGTAACAAGGATGATGTTGTAGGATACTAGAATGTCAAAGAGACAAACATTTTATCACTCCATTGTGAGAGCACCATTATATAAAATGTCATCATCATCATCATCATCATCATATCAGCCGAAAGACGTCCACTGCTGAACATAGGCCTCCCCCAAAGATTGCCACAATGACCGGTCCTGCGCCACCCGCATCCAGCGGACTCCTGCGACCTTCACCAGGTCATCAGTCCACTATATAAAATGTATGAGTGGTCATCTAGTTTCGACCCTCTTACGAGCCCCAGTTATACTTACAATAAAATGCAGTACAATATTTCTTTATTGTTCACCCAAAGAACAAAAATACAGATTACGTTACATGTAACCATTGAAAAGGTATACTTTAAATGTGGATTGATTTCCATACAATAAACATTAGTGGTTTACGAGTAGGTATTAAGTCATCAGTGTCATCAGACACTATTGTCTATCACTAGTTAAGTGAACATCTAAGAATCTACTTTAAAATGGTTATGAATCATCATCATCAGCCTATTTCAGTCCACTGCTAACGTAGACCTCTCCTATTATCGTTGGGAGGTAATGCTCATAATTAGCAAGCTGGAAAAGAGATCGCAAGATTCTACTATGATAGCGCTGCTGCCCATAAGCAATCTTCTATGAATGAATGGTCAGCGACACTTGAATCCCTTAAGAGGCAATTGGTTGGTCGCCGAATCAAAGCACGAGGTTGCCCGGCAACCGACAATGTTTGCATGCGGCGAACGACCAAGTGTAATTGCCGCTTTAGTCAACTCTTACGACACCCACGGGAAATGGGGGAGGTAGGGTGGTAAATGTATACTTGCTGGTGGCAGTATACCAAAGTTTTTCTATTTTTATTGAAAAACTTTGTTTAATACACAATACAAGTTTGTGTTATTTTGATGTTACATTGTTAATAAATGGGTGAATCAACTTTTTTCTGTCTGTTATTATCATGGTTACGGTCGCCTGAGTCACGCTGGTTTTATGCATAATTACGATACTTAAACTATGCAAATCTGCATTTTTCCGGTGTTAAATTCCCCTTTCCTTGTTGGGCTATCTACAAACATGGACTATATGCATGTTTGCATAAATTAAATAGCATAATTTTGCATAAAACCAGCGTGACTCAGGCGACCGTAACCATGGAAATAACAGACAGGAAAAAGTTGATGCACCCAAATAATACGACTATTGTGTGATTTTTTCAAATCAGTTACAAAAAGTATAGAAATCAAACCACCATAACCAAAATTTTTGTGCTTTTCAGGTGTACTTCAAGAATGTGCACCCAAAGTTCCCTGATGGTGGCAAGATGTCCCAGTACCTGGAAAACATGAAGCTAGGAGACACGATCGACGTGCGAGGCCCGTCAGGTCGGCTCCAGTACGTTGGCAATGGACAGTTCCTCATCAAGAAACTCAGGAAAGATCCGCCTGTTAAATTGTTCGCTAAGAAGTTGAATATGATTGCAGGTGGGTTTTATTTTTTGTGTAGGACATTTTCATGACTGAGTGCCTTTTTAAATCCAATAGGTACACGGTGCTCGTGAGCATTCCGAAAAATTGTAATGCTGAATTCTTGAGCATATTTAGAGTATTTAACGTTATATAAAATTTCCTGTATTCGGCTTGGTTCCAGAGATAATTAACCTTTTTTCGAAATAAGGTTTTCGACGTAACTCGTCATAAAACTTCTTTTTGATTACAATGCTACCACAATGTGTTCTAATATTACCACACCTTTTGCCTGACAATCAAAAAATAAGAATAGACTTGACGAAAAAACCTGTCCCTAAAAAATCATTTAAAAATTAATTTTTACAAATTGTTGTTATGATTAAAAGTATTGGAAATGTTAAAAAGTATTCAAAAAGACTGAAAAAAAATTTTTTTTTTGTGGTATTTGACATTAGGTCTCATAATATTTTTTGTTTATTTTGATGTCTAGAATGCATAGTTAAAATCTTTCGCAATGCTCGCGAGCACCGTGTATATCTGATGGCAGCTGAACTGTAAATTATAAATATTAGATGTCATATAATAACAAAATCACCACCGGTCTTAACTTTTGTCCAATTAAATACGAAATATTGTAGGGGTATTTTCAAATTAGTTTGAATTTTACTTGTGGTTTTAGTCCATCTATTTTTATACTTTAGTATAAACGAAATAAGGTCCATATTAAAAGCACGCTGTGTAGGTATTTGGTTGCTACTTGTATTGCCGTGTGATTATTCCAACAAGGTTACAAATCAGATAGGTATATAAAATTCGTAGTCAATCAAGTCTATAGACGTATTGTATACCAAATTCAGATTAGATTATATCGCCTTCGTGTCTGATAAAATGTGATTATTAACCTCATTTGAAATAACCGGAAATTTGTGAATTTTCTACAACAGACCGGAAATAGTAATTCATCAAATGGTCGACAGCAATTATCAACGGACCGGATAAACTATTTATATTGATTTAAACTTTCACGATTATCATTAACGAACGACAAACAGAGTCGACCACGGGTGTAACATCATGCCCGAAACGTCAAGATAATATTAAACATAGGTTTACGCGATAAGAACCGTTTGTTGTTAAAATATGATAAGCTATTTGCCTACTTAATTTGACATGCGTTACTCCGAATTAGTAAAAACATACATACCTACTACTTTTTCCAAATATTGGCAATCATATCTTATAATGGGCTAACGAAAGAGTAAGGCGACCGTATTCCGAGCAAGATAAACAATAAACATGTGTCACCTTCTAGCCTCCTTATTCATATTAATATTTATAGTTACATAGTTTTATTTAATTTAGTTTAAGTTATATTCACACGGCCGTGTGGTGACGGCAGTAAGAATATTTTTATCACCACCCCAGCTCTTCCTGCGGGTGTCGTAGGAGTCGACTAAGGGATTGAGGTGTCCCTGACCATTATTTGATAAAAGATTGATGATGGGCAGCAGCGTCATCATAGTGGACACATTACTGCGATCGCCAATCCGCTTGCCCAGCGTGGCGATTATGGGCATTTACCTCCTAATGCGTTTATACGCTTAATAGGAGAGGCTTTACGTTCAGCAGTGGACTGTCATAGGCTGATGATGATTTGATTCACCAATTTATTTTTCAGGAGGTACCGGTATCACGCCCATGCTCCAGCTGATTCGCCACATCTGCAGCGATTCCAACGACCACACAGAACTCCGACTGCTGTACGCCAACCAGACAGAACAGGACATCCTGTTGAGAGACGAACTGGAAAACTATGCCAATAATCACCCTAACCAGTTCAAGCTGTGGTACACCATCGATAGGGCGGAACCAGGTGTGTATTACATATGGCAATGGGTGGCTACAACTGCAGGGATTGGATACCGGTTTTTTCCATACAAAAGAACGGTTCGAATTTCGTTATTTGGTATATAAATTCTTTATTAATGGGCTGATTTAAAAATACGATGTTGCTAATTTCATAATATTTTGAGTACTACATAAAGAGTATAAAACATGTAAAAATATTGGGCTATTTCGAGGTTTTCTAAAAAACCAGTTCCAATCCCTGGTTACAAGTACTTGCAGGGTTGACCGAAATCGGTCTGGAGCAGCGAATCGCAGCAAAATAATGCATAAATAAATTTGTATTTGAAATTTTAACCATCAATATTATGAATTTGGCTACAGTGACATTGTCGATCTTATTTATTCCGTGACTAGCTAGACTATGGGTGGGCTTGATGGGCTCATAAAATGTGGTTGGTGCAATCACCAACCACATTTTATGAGCCGATCAATATTACCCAGCAGAATTTAAATAAGATTGTGTCAGATTTTTTTGCGGCTTTCAATACTATTGCCAATGACTGTAGACTTCGGAACTTATTAGTCTTATTACTAGAGGAAGAAGCTTTTTAATTTGAATACAGGTGCTAACATATTTATGTAGACGACTGTATTTCAATTTGTGTAAGACTCATGATTTATCCAAATTATTTTTAGGCTGGAAGTACAGCACAGGCTTCATAAATGAAGAGATGGTCGGCGCCCACCTGTTCCCCGCTTCTGACGACACACTAGTACTGATGTGCGGGCCGCCTCCTATGATCAACTTCGCCTGCACGCCCGCCCTTGACAAACTTGGCTTTAAAGAGGGCATGCGGTTCGCCTATTAAACACCCAGGTTTCTCCAATGATATTAGACTAATAAAGACGAATTATTGGGCATTTGCCAATCAACTTTTAGACCGACACTCAGCACACGCTTCACAAATGAAGAGATGGTCGGCGCCCACCTGTTCCCGACTTCTGACGACACACTAGTACTGATGTGCGGGCCGCCTCCTATGATCAACTTCGCCTGCACGCCCGCCCTTGACAAACTTGGCTTTAAAGAGGACATGCGGTTCGCCTATTAAACGCCCAGGTTTCTCCAATGATATTAGACTAATAAAGACGAATTATCGGGCATTTGCCAATCAACTTTTAGACCGACACTATCAGCACAGGCTTCATAGATGAAGAGATGGTCGGCGCCCACCTGTTCCCCGCTTCTGACGACACACTAGTACTGATGTGCGGGCCGCCTCCTATGATCAACTTCGCCTGCACGCCCGCCCTTGACAAACTTGGCTTTAAAGAGGACATGCGGTTCGCCTATTAAACGCCCAGGTTTCTCCAATGATATTAGACTAATAAAGACGAATTATCGGGCATTTGCCAATCAACTTTTAGACCGACACTATCAGCACAGGCTTCATAAATGACGAAATGGTCGGCGCCCACCTGTTCCCCGCTTCTGACGACACACTAGTGCTGATATGCGGGCTGCCTCCTATGATCAACTTGCAACGCCCGCGCTCCCGCACTCGACAAGCTCGGCTTTAAAGAGGACATGCGGTTCGCCTATAAAAGCCCGTGGGCCCGTTTCTCGATATTAGACTACTTTAGACGAATTATTGGGGATTTCTGGGACAATCAACGTTTAGACCGACACTTTCAACACAGACTTCATAAACGACGAGATGGTCGCTGCCGATCGCTAACCCTTAGAAAGTAGCGTATCGTACTTTTCTTTCTGGTTCACTCTTTTACTAGTGCGACAAAGATAGTGACTTTAAGGAGGACATGCGGTTGACCTATTAAAAGTCCATGAGACTATTTTTTTGATATTAGACTAATATAAATGGATTCATTATTAAGCACTTCTGGCCCTGTCAACTTTTGGTCCGACACTATTTTGTCGGGTAATGCTAGTGACAAATGGTAGTATTTTTTATATATTATGCCTTTTTATACCTCATGCAAGTTTAAACTTACAAATTTCGGTACCAACCGTTTTTAATTTTAAATATGTCGATAGTATTAAATATTAATTGGCATACGTTCAGTAAGTTTACTAAAACAAACGCAATGGCGTAAAAATGTCGGTGTAAAAGTTGATTGGCATTTATATTTATGGCTGTGCCAAATTTTTTTTTAGATTTGGGAAATTCCACGTTATTCTCATTCAGAATCACGAGCTATTTCCATTTTTAGTGAGACGAAAACTGTCACCAATTTTTCCTCGATTTGGTTCAACGTTTTCAACACAAAATCCTATAGCGTAACCAAAGGACAACACCGAAAGATTGAAAGATCGAAAAAAGAGCTTGTGATTCTGAGTGATTATAATCCAAAAAATGCTAAATGTAAAATACAAGTTGTAGTGCAACCGCGAATAGTACATAATACCATATTGAGAGATATTATTAATATTTAGTTGGACGCTGAAATGGGTGTTAAAGAAAAGCCTGTATGAATTTAGTGTTTCTTTTATCAGCAGCTGACTATTGGCTGCAGAATTGCGTACCTGATTCATGAATGAATTCATTCATAAAGTTGGGTACACACATTTGTAGCCAACAGTCTTATTGATCATTTTTGACATGCATAAAAGACAAAGCATTTAAAAAGGGAAGAGGTGTTTTACGAAGGGTTTCAGGAATATTGTTAACATCCTTTATACAGAGAACATTTTTATTTTTTCGGGTTGATTTTTCAGGTTTCAAATATTTGATTTGAGCACTGCTGTGGCAGACACGGGACAGTTTTTAATCGATTCAAAATTGTCGAAACGAATCCCTCGAAATTGAAAAAAAAACCCGGGTGGTACTGTTTATATGAATGTTAGATATAAAGATATAATATAGGTGAATGAGAGTTATTTAATGTTGTTATCTGTTTCTTATAGTGCAAGAATTTGTATTGCTTACGTAGTTTATACTCTGGACTGGATTTTATACAATATAAACAATAGTTTGATAATGATAGTCTTTAATTTAAAACACATTTTAATACCCATACAGTAATTACAGGTGAGTTCGTCAAAGCTGGCACGAATGTATCGAGTATGTGACAGAAATTATCTATTTGTGGATGTCAAAATGACAGTAGAGTAGATACAGGTTTGTATAGCGCGGTCCGGATACACACAATGATAGATGTCATTCATTTCGTTCCTTCCATTCGTGCCAGCTTTGATGAATTTACCTGTACAACAGGCACTATGTACACTCAATAAATGCTGAACATAGACTTCCCCCAAAGATTGCCACAATGGCCGGTCCTGAGCCACTCGCATCTAGTGGGCACCTGCGACCTTCGCCAGTTCATAAGTCCGCCTTGTGGGAGGCCTACCCACGTTAATTGGTATTTAGAGCATTAGAAGTATATTGAATAAGTACTAGAACATTCGTGGTAATGACGCCTATTAGCTGGAAGGGCAGTCTGGTGTTAAGAGCGAAAATGCCGTATACTGAGAACACAGGCTGCTCGAATTCGATGAGTTGTAGCAGTTCCCACGATGCTTTACGGACGTTCGCATCGATGTCTGAAAAGTTTAGTTACATATTTAATCATATTCAATTGCCGTAGGCACTTCGTACCTCCCTAGAATTGCCCTAGGTACTTCGTACCTTAGGGAGGTACCTACGAAGTACCTAGGGCAATTCTCAAAAAGTACCTACATATGGATAACATTTTCGATATTTATTAAAAAATGGTACGCTGGTCGAGTCAATGATGATTAGATTAAATTAGCTCGTGATTTTGATTCGAATGAGACCAAACATGTCCTCCAGATCTGGAAGAATCAGGTTTCTCATACATTTTTAGTATATCTTGGTAGTTATCAACGACGTCTACCAATATATCCAAAATCCCAGCTAGTTGATTTTATTAGGTTGGCTATGATGCGGATGCACTTTTTTTGCATTATAAATGCATCATGTGCATCAACGCTGTGTCCCCAAAGTAAGACACCATACGTTAACATGGGATGAGCATAACCATAATACGCTGAGAGTGCGCAGAGCTCGCTGGTATTTATTTTTAGAATTCTTAACGCAAAAACAAGTGATGATAATTTGGTTTTAATTCGTGCTACGTGTTTTTTCCAGTCTAGGTGGGTGTCTATTGTAAAGCCTAATAGTTTAAAATGTGATACTTCGTCTATATTTAGTTTTTGGGATAGGTACATGACTTATATCCATACCTCGAACAAATCATGCGGATGACGTAAAAATGACGTACCTAATTTTGCATAAAGGATGATGTCGTATTGTAACTAACCGGTTGACATATTGCACGAAGTAACAGATTAACCGCGTATAATTTCAAGAAATCTATACAGAATTATCTGAATGATAGGATGATGTACTTAGTAAATAAAATAAATGTTGCGAGATTTGTTTACGTCAGTACGATAATTGATAATAAAAGTCGATATGTTACAAAAAAAAATTTAATGACATTATGTACACAACTATTTCTCTAACAAGTCTATAATTGCAGTCACACACTTAAAATAAGCTTTAATAAATTTTTCTTCCTCACTTGCTTGACCGGGAAAAAAAAAATTGGCTAACAATTTCGCTGTTTCAATGACAATCGCACTACTCGATTGCTCGGTTTGTGTAGATATATCTCTCACATGTTCTTCAGTTTGCGTTCCCACGGATATGAAAATGTCAGGTGTACTGTCGGTACTCCTCAGTTGACTCTGACCCTCCGGTAGCTTCACAAGATACTCTTGTGTACAGGGTAAATCAATTTCATCATCAGACGGGTATTCGTATTCACGTGAACGTAAAATTGATTGGCTTTCCATATCTGCACATTTTCCTGCAATATAAATAAGTTCAATTAAAAAAATGGCATCTGTCCAATTCAGACAATTTTGCCAGTGTCACGGTATGGCCATTACGGTGACAGTGTACGTTTATAGCCACCACATTACACACTGAACCACGAATATGAACAAAAAACAGTAAATTGCTCTCAAGACAACATCGCCATATACATACCGGAAGCTAAACCAGTTTGTTTAGAGTGTAAATAAGCAAATTATAATTTCCACGTAAATACTTTTGTACTTATTTAAATCAATCATACTTACTTTTGGATGTCATCGCAATGGAAGTAGGTAGGAAGAAGGCAGTTCTTCTTTCTTAAATTATTATTTTATAGTGGATGTATATGTAGCGATATCGGCCCAAAACATAAAGTAATTTGTTTTTTTCTGTACGTCAAGTCTTGCTTCTATTTATTATCTTTATGCAAAGTTTATTTTCAGCCAGTATTAAAATATGAAAATTAAAATGAGAACTTCTTACGCTATTCAAAAATTGCAAAATATAATAGAAGTAATTTAGGTAAGCTTCGTTTCAAGTTCATGTAAATATCCTTATAAGTATTTGCTTTCAAAATTAATGATTAATATCTGCTCTAAATTTCTAGGAGTCATGCTTGAACGTCGACTTGTAAATATCCACTTTAAAATCGAAAAAGACCTTTCAACCTCCACCGATGTGATTGGGGCATATTTAAAAAAAGGCCATAAGTCCATCTTTCCTATCGTTCCGTCATTTGTATCAACGCAAATTTCTTTTTTGTCATTTAGGTCAGCAAGTTTTTGCATTATTTGCAGTTCCTTATTTTTCTCTAAGATTAATTTTAACTTTTGATATATATGTTTCCCTTTCGCATGCAAACGGATTTTTGATAATTTTGCCGTGACGGTTTTAATTTCTTGTAACGAGTCGCTTAATTTCAGCGTAGAGCTTTGTAAACGTTTAGTCGATTCCACTAAAATGCTGCAGTGTTCATTTATAAAACACAGGTTGCTTTTTAGATGTGGTTTACTAATTGCTTTTTTTGCACGTCTTACCTTAGCGGCATTCTGATCATTTAAAGCATTCAACACATTTGTGATCTCGTCCAAGTATGTCGCATAGTATGTGCAAGCCTCAAGCCACGTGTTCCACCTAGTTATAATCGGCCGAGGAGGCTGTGGTATAGTAGGGTATAGCTCGTGTAAAACTGTTATTCTTGACGGTGCTTTTAAAAATGCCGATTTTACGCTTGCGATTAGATCATTGACGTCGTCATATAACCCACGAACTGTCTCTGCGACTCGGTTAAACCCATGAGCCAAACACGTAACGTGTATCATATTACTAAATAAGTTTTTTAGATTTTTACCGGCTTTCAACATATATGGAGCCCCATCAGTTAAAAATAATACCACCCTTTCATAATAGTTCTCGTTGTCAAAAAGATTGTTCAATGAATTGACAACTAAATCTCTTATGGTGACGTTATTTGTACAGTCGAGAACTTTCGATGCAATGATATGTGGTGTGCTTGCATTATTCTCTCTAAGAGCACCAACGAGTACGTTAGCGACATTTTGTTGTAAACTGTCCTTTGTCTCGTCCACACTGACATAAATATAGGATTGTCCGACATCTTTTCGTATAGCAGTAAACGCATTCTGAAACATTTTTGGCAAATAGCGTAATCTTAGGTTTGCTTCCGTCGGTAAAGTCACTGTTTTTGCATATTCACCATTAATGCATTGTTTAATGAAACTGCGGAAATTTTTATTTTGTAGTTGCACCCAGGGTATGTTTGCGGCAATCATAAAATTTGTGAGGTCCATGTTAAATTCACTTTGCGTTTTTTTTTGGTTCTATGTTTTTGATGTGTTTGGTTGTCTCCAAATGCACTTTAATGTTGCTTATTTTCGGTGCTATGTTTTGATCACAGCACGAGCAATACACGTTTTTATCACGTATTTCCAAAAACGGAAAATTACAACAATATTCTTGTAAACGCGACATTCTTTTGCGTGTTTTGAAAAAATTGTAAAGAAAAATCTAAATAATTACGAAGTCACTTTATTGTTCAACT
The DNA here is from genome assembly GCA_025490895.1 of Thaumatotibia leucotreta. Lineage (NCBI taxonomy): Eukaryota > Metazoa > Arthropoda > Insecta > Lepidoptera > Tortricidae > Thaumatotibia > Thaumatotibia leucotreta. The sequence goes on from JALPQI010002620.1 coordinate 21,655, forward strand.
GAATGACAATGTCAGTCAAAGATGTTATGTACCTACTCTGCTCATGTCAAGTAGCGATATCGTTTTATTAAAGAGGTTGATAATTGATAAGTAGTAATTGTTTATGAAAATACTTTTTGAAATCATCCTATGAGTGGTTTGACGTCATCCGCATGATTTGTTCGAGGTATGCTTATATCTATTGGATGCTTTTGATGCGGTTTGAATTGGATTGTTTTTGTTTTTTTATTATTAATTTCTAATTTGTGGTCTTGTAATCAATTAGCTATTTTAGCATAGGTCTCCGTTACGTGCTTATTGGCATCATTACTAGAAGGGCATTTGAACAAAAGGGAAACATCATCGATAAGGCTGCCACCCAAGTCACGGCGGTTGAAACGCTCGGAGAAATGCCCATTACCACAACATCCCGAAACCACGGAAACATTAAAATAGCGCTAGGATATGAATATTTCTTTTAACGGTTTGTTAACATTGTTCGCAACTTCTATTGGCGGCGACTTTATTTAGGTAGGTAGGTATACTCCATTTCAAATACCGTGGCCCGATGCCACATAAAACTTTGCAGTGGCATCGGGCCAGCATGGTATTTGAAATGGAGTAGGTACCTACCTATACTTAGTCACTGTGATAGTCATAGTAGGTACCTATCTTTATTTATCAACAAAAAGAAAAGGTGTGTTAAGACTTGAGATTGTTTTTGGGAGTGTAGTTTTGCTTATCGCATCGTTATTCCGGATTTTCCAGCAGTGACCTTTCTGAAAACGTACCTATCTTACGTCACGTATTTCTTATCTGGGCTTATTCATAGCACACCTACATATCAAGATAAAAACAACACTTATGTACTAGAATATTATACTAGAAAGCTGCAGTTTGGCTCTATGTCGCCAACAAAACGGCGAAATAGAAAAAAGGGTTCCTACTTAAGTAAGGGTTAAAGGCCTCCACGTAACGTTCATAAATAATATTTCCCGAACTTTAATTCAATACAATGGGCAATTCCACACTCTAGGTATTGATCTAATAATTAATATATATAGGTATACCAACCTTCCCTTCACCTTTTGTGCCGTGTGGTGACGGCAGTAAGAATACATTTGTCACCACCCCGACTCCTCCCGCGGGTGTCGTAAGAGTCGACTAAGGGTTTGAAGTGTCACTTACCATTCTTTGATAAAAAATTGATGATGGGCAGCAGCGTCATAACAGTGGACACATTACTGCGATCGCCAATCCGCTTGCCCAGCGTGGCGATTATGGGCATTTACCTCCTAATGCTGCTATACGCACAGTTAATAGGAGAGGCCTACGTCCAGCAGTGGACTATCATCATAGGCTGATGATGTAATACCAACCTTCAGAACAAACGGATAGCGCATGGACCGCCAACTTCTTAGTATCTTGCACCTGCTTCGCGAACCAATCGCAAGAGAATGCCACTGTCATTAACTGGATGAAGTAGAAAAATATCCACAGCATGAGGATCGCTGAGGCTAATATCGGGAGCAACTGCATACAATAGTACATTACTGTCCTAGGGCGGTAAATTCATAAATGCATCTGGTGGCTCATGATGAGTCATGATGGTCCCGTTTTATCCATTTATCGCGTCAATCTCGCACTTGCATATGTACTTGTTAGAACATGACGGCAAACGACAACAAACGATTAGACGCGGTAGGTACCATCATAAGCCCACAGATCGACGACGGTCTTAAATTACAAGTATAGGTATGCAATCTTTGAGCTTACCACGAGTAACAAGTAACGTTTACATACGTTAGCGTTCACTCGATACGTAAAGTAAAGTAGTGAATCCAATGCATCAGTGCGAACGTAATAGACTGCTTTAGTGCTTTACGAATCAAGTAAAAGTAAACCTTACTTGGCAACTCAAGGTACAGCTACTGAGCTTTATGAATGAAGTACCTACCGCCTGTGATTTGGCCAGGAGGCAAGATATTTTGTACCTACAGTGAATCCCACTTATAACCAAGGGTGACTTAAGAACTTAATACCATGTAAGAACCCGAACAACATTTTACGTTTGATACATTAATTTGTGACCAGCGGCCCTACCGCGAAAATCGAAATTCGTATATTTCAAGGATTTGTCTCTCTCACTAATGACGCCTTCGTTTGAGTGACAGAAAAAACCACGAAATTGACGAATTTCGATTTTCGCGTTGGTAGGCCAGTATGCTTAGCACATGATTGGTATGTCAGTAGGTATGTCGCCGCGAGATAGATTTTCCATCTTTTACTAACTAAGTATATGAATAAAAGAGGGATGGATAGTCTATCTCGCGGCGACATATTGTCGCACGAATCCTGTGCTAAGCCTACAGGTATTTATTTTATTTCTATATGCACAGTCGCTATCGGATACATCCGAGCGGCCAAGGTACTCTCACATGTAAATCTGAGCAAGCCTCTATTGTTACAGCGTATAGACTATACAGCATGTGCTTTCAGACATATTGTCTGGCCTACTAACGCGAAAATCGAAATTCGTAAATTTCGAGGATTTGTCTCTCTCACTCTAATGACGACTTCGTTTTTCGCGGTAGGGTCGGTGATAGGTAGGTACCGCGGCCGCTCCGGTGGCCTGCTACCGCGAACACCGAAATTCGTAAATTTCGGGAATTTGACTCTGTCACTCCAACGAAGGCGAGAGTGTAAAAACTTTGGTATTCGCGGTAGCAGGCCTGATGGTGACTGTACAATTTGACAGGATTACGGGGATCACAAATTAGTGCTATCATAGTTAACTGACTGAGGTATGCATCAATTTTATGTGTTAAATAATTATGTTGATCTAATAATTATGTTAGATCTGCGATATTAGATAGGATCGCATCTACACCCGCTGCAAATGTAATTTCTCGGAATTCTAAGAATGGAATAGAATGCTAGAGAGATGAATAAACTATCCAACTATTTCATAAGTTCTTGATTGGTTCGCATACCACATCAACTTAACGGCAACTCGACTCTATACCAAATAATGAAATTTAAGCCCTATGTCATTTGATCTAGGTTTAATTAAAAAACATATATATTAATGTAGCGTACGACGAGTAGTCTACGTGTCTTGCACTTAAAGGTCAACCCCGACTCGTTCGTCACACATTGACCACACGTTATCCACGCGGCGACTATGCGTTTGCGATTGACGTGTATCAAGCAACCATTTGCATTGCCCACTCGATCTCGCCGCGTTGTTTATTAGTGACTCAACCAGTTGACTACTCATCGAAAGTGTGAGTAGAGTTGCTGTCGCGTTGACGTGGAGTTGTTATAATGTGCGAAAACCTATAATATATGCGCACTGCATCTTAGTTGGATGACCTAGTTTACCCACCTTATTTCTCATTCCTACAACGGTGGATTCAATGACCAGGAATGTCCAAATAAATATCGTGACAACCATATTGAATATCTGAAAATTACAAGTAATTATTTCTAAATTATCATTAATACGCAATTATTTACAATTATAACACAGATATTTATAGTAAGTACCTTAGTACCTAAGTGTATTCAGATTATCACTTCCACTTACCTCAAAAGTAAAAAGCTGAGACGTGTCGTGAAATAATTTCAAAATTGAAGTCAGAATTCTGGTAAACTCTTTCAAAGTTATATTATTTTCGCCACCACCAGTCGCACCCGGTATTTCAATTTTTTTTACTTCACCCATTCGCTTTTTGTTTCCAATATTCTTTCTAATAATGTGGTTTAAGTGTCGCAAGCGCTGTGCCAAATAATAAAAGCAACTGCCAGTAAATACTAACTCTAGATATAGGCTCAGTATTGCAAATCCCATGGGTAAAGTGTACAGAGGCTTTTCTATATGACTGTACACGAATATTAAAAATCCGCCACCAAAACTCACTAATATGTACAAAATCCACAATCTACCGAAATAGTAAATACCCGGACTTAAAACAGTCAAATTATTTTTTATCAGATCGCGATCAATTTTATGTATCTTAAGAAAAACGCCTACAGTTTGTTTCGATTTCAAAAATCTCGCGTGTAATATATTTAACATATAGGATAAGTACTGAATAAGCACACCGAATGCAAATGTGTAAAAAAGGGTTTTCTCTACATTAAAATATGAATCGTAATACCATAATATGAAATAATAACAAGATCCGGTCACTGCAATAATCCAAATCACTGAGTATAATCTTTGATAACACGTGAGAGTGGATACGTGGTTACCATTCATGACTACGCAGCTAGTGCCTAAAATCAATTGCGCGGTATAAACAGGTGATATTAATTGTACAAAATTAACGTCTAGTAAGTTTTCTGATAAATATTCCCGGACCGACATTTTGGCTTGTTAGTCTTAAGTTTACCTTTCAGATACTGTACACAAAACTAGCGTATCTACACAATTGCGGATATTAGTATGTAGATAATTTCCCAAATTGATACTATGAAGGTACAACGACGTCTCATTAGATTGTATCATATTAAATGGCTTTAATGAAAGTGGTGGTCACATAGGGGTTACTCTCATAAAGAAACTGAATTCTATGTTCATATTCACCTCTCATTCCTTAGCTCTGCGTCCGGACTTAGTGGTACTATTTTAATTATATCTAGTACTTTACTAATATCAAACCTTATTATTAGTATTTTACAGGGTTCAATCATTTTGGTCCCAAAGGCCCAAAGGGTAACCGTACATTATGTAAGTACCTACGATTTAGTTTCTACAAAACATTAAATGAATCGATTTGACTTGTCCAAATAGCCAACCAATTATTATCAATACCCCAGAGAATGATTTACTTAAAAATGGTCAGCCGAAAGCAGTTGTCAGCTTCATTCCAATGTCAACCTCAGAACAGAAAGACCATGGAAAAGTTATCATCAGACATTCTGGAAAGTGATTTTATTAAAATATTTGAACCTATCCACATTGTACAGTGTTTGGCGGGTTTCCAAAGGGTCAAAATAGAGCATAAATATGTTACAGCACCTTCTCTATATTATCAAATGTACAGTTCTGTCGTGTGGGCACTCAATGTTTTAGCTGTCGTAAATTCCATAAACAACTGCGAGATTAGCCTCGAAGGTATGTCGAACGTGTATGCTTATAAGTGTTGCGGATTCATTATAGTAATAATAAATGCTATGATTGCTTTTCGAAATAACTTCTACGATGGGACTTCGAACAGCCAGATTTACGTCAAATTGCAAAAGATTGACCGCGCCATCAAAATGAATGGAGCAGCCAAAGCGAATCGGAATATGTTTCTGCTTTCTGCTTTGGCAACTTTCGTCGTCATTGTCGTTTGGTCTATCGGCATAACCGTGCTTAACCTTGTATCGACGCGGAGCATATGCCCTCCTCTACTTTTTGTCCAATTTTTTACTGTGGCGTCATACATGGAAAATTTACTGGCTTCATCAATCCTCTTGTTCTTGGCGACGAGACTAAATTATGTAAACTGTACTTTGGAAAAAGAAGCAAAAAGATTGAGGCAGGCAAATTTGACGATATCTGCTGCTCAATATTATCCAGAGAAGGAACAACAATACGACAAGATTGTGGTGGCTGTACATTACATATTGGACTCTTGGATGGATTGCATTCGATTGTTCCAATTTCAGGTAAATAGTTGCGTGAACGTGCAGGAAATTAGAACATAAGTTATCAATTTTTTTAATTACCTTTACCAATTATTCACAGATTTTATCATTCACGTGTCAAATACTAACATGTGATTTTGTAATAATTCTGAGTGTCGTAACAGCAATCAGGGACAAGGTAAGATCTGTAGTAGGTAACTTAAATACTACACTACATATCAACTATCAGGTCATGTGGGTAACTAGTTTTTCAGGAATAACTTACTGAGTAACTGACCACTAGATAATACAAATATTTATTGATGAAATTGAATGCATGGCGTGATCGTTCCATTAGAAGGTACAATAACCCCCATATTCATTTTGCCTCCGTAGCCTAGTTGGTAGTACTAAAGACTTTGCCTACGAAGCTGGAGGTTCCGGGTTCGAATCCCGGCGAAGGCATTATTTGTGTATTTATTTATCACAAATATGTATTCCCTGGTCATGGCTGTCTATGTATTTAAGTATCTACATGTATACTATTATATATATCGTCGCTTGGTACGCATATCACAAGCCTTAATTGAGCTTACCGTGGGACTAGGTCGAGTTGTTAAGTTAGCAGACATTTAAGAATAAGGGGGTACGAGTGTGATAATTCATAATACTAATTCATCCCTACTGACTAACAAATCTTTTTTAGGTTTTAGCTGAAGCTTAGTATTCTTATTTGATGCATCTGTTTTTCAGAACGCTAATATAAACTACTTGATTGTCAACTCTGTTATTTTCCTCCTCGGCATGACCTCGATATTTACAATGAGTTTTCTTGCAACTATAATAACTTCGAAAATGCGCATGACAAGAAAAATATGTTTCAACACGCTATCTATGCCCACGGAAATTGCAGGTCTGTATTCGTAACTATATGTATATACATATAAAGGGTGGAAATTATTTTTGGGTCAGTGAGGGCAGCTGCCAGATCCAGAGTAGCTACGCGAAAATGGTCTTTGCAGACCTTCCATCGATTTTAAATTAATGAAGATTGGTGTATACTTACTGATTTTGTGAAAACATACAGGTTGCGACAAAATGGTAATTTATAACAAACTTTTTTTTTTATGCCAATCGATCCTGTTTCTGTTCAAGATAAAAAAATTGGGAAATAGAAAAGCTGCAAATCAAGAATTTAAATTCCCATACAAACAGTATGATTTTTTTTTCAATTTTATTTTTATATTGCAATCGATTCCATTTATATAAGTATCATACTGTTTAACCGTTTGATTATATTTATATACATATATCTATGTAGGGTAGGTTTACCTAATGCATTCTTTACTATTGTTTAACATGTTATGAAATAAATCGTTATCAATAAACTTAATAACTTAGGTAACTATTACTAAATTTCTACTAATAGTCAGTAACGCCATTAAAAAATAATAGTGTATCACCATGCCATACCTACACACTTTCAGTAATAATTCCTTTACTAATCTACTTTGATAGATCGTTGATAGGTAATAATTGCAGTTCACCGTTATAACATTTATAACGTACAATAATACGAGTACCTACCTATACACAACTACCAAGGGCAGTTCTGATTTTTTTTATTTGCTACGACTACGACCCATGCAATTCGAATAGTAGTTATACCAATTCTCAAGTTTTACGAATTTTATTGGATTTATTGCCATTCAAGGGAAAAATACTTATTTTTCAAAAGGCATTCTCGTATACAATTGTGAGCTATATTTCATTATTTATTATCTTTCTTTTTTATATTTATGTTTTGCTAGGAATAGCTTTCGACACAACTCCCGGAGAAATACCTTACCCCACCCCCTTATTCATAAACAATAAACATATCCATACTTAACAAGCCGATAATTATTGTTTGTCCTGTTCAGTGAAATATGAAACGAAATGAAATATTTTTTTTTTTCGTGACAAGCACAATTTACAAATAAGCACAACAGCAACAGCTTCCCACAAACGGGTCACAACTCAGCATGTAGCTGGCTAAGCCAGCGCTGTTCTTCCGTTGTGACCCACCAAGTATGTACATTGTACACTGGCCGACGAGGCGACCACGCTGTCAGTCTTATCAATACGTTCATAAGACTGAAAGGGACAAATAACGTAACTGGAGATGTTTATGAATAAGGGGGTTAGTTTCCGCATCTCCTCCAAATACCCTGCATGCTCCACCGGGATCAGTATGAAGACAAAACTATCCCGGTGGCTACCGCGAACACCGAAGTTTGTAAATTTCGGGGATTTGTCTCTGTCTCTCCAAAGAAGGCGTCATTAGAGTGACAAAGACAAATCCCGAAAGCGAACTTCGGAGTTCGCGGTAGGGCTGCAATACACCAGGGAAACTGGCTGAGACCAAAACCTGGCAAACGATCTCATGTATAGTATGGTGGCTCATTTAGTGTAGGTATCTAAAATCGTAAAGTTTCAGTTCATTTGAAAACTTTCAACAGCCCTTAGCCAGCATAACGTTAATAGTTAAGTACCTACGCTCGATATTATCGTAATTTACTCTAATGACGGTCATATGACCGTTAACTTAGATATGTAACATTTATTTATTTTGATTATGATTTTATCAAGTTATTAGAGTTCCGTACAAACAAGAAAACAAATAAAGTCAGGGTTAGTGCGACCACGGGACAAGTGCAGTATCTTCTACCGATGTTTGTGTTTATTGTACAATAAACTGCCGATTAGGGTTGCAATGATAACTTTATTTAATGTCTAACATTCGCCCCAATACAAACGAAATAAGTAGGTACGTGACGAAAAAGTGTATTAAGCTGCGTAACGGTAAACAGATACTGTATACCAATCGTCACTAGAATTTTTAAAAAATAAACAAACCTAGAAACTTGCATTATTCCATAATCACGCACTTTTGGATCACAATCTTGGTTTTATTACCATTTTTAAACCTTAAATCTTGAGTTCACATAAGTTTTTTGTTAAAATCATTCGCCGGTTTAAAGGCAGAACCAACTATTTCGGTAAAACTTGTTTTAGCAAATAGTGTTTTATGTCATTGGCATAAAATACGATTTGTCAAAACCAACTTCAAGGAAATAGTTGGTTCTGCCTTTAACCCGACGCATTGATATTTATTAGAATTAAGGTAAAAATATATCTGCGAACGTATTTCACTATATGTGACAAAGACGCCAAATGCTATAGAAAGTCAGCCATATTTGTTTACACTTTTTTAGATTCTACTGACGATTATTAGAGTCGCTTACAACTCAAGAAGAAAGTGAATTTATCATTGAGTATTCAAATTATTTGTTTAATTTTACAGATAAACACCAAAAAAATGCTCAACACATCCTGAAACTTCTAGAAACAGCATCGACGTTCACAATATACGATATTTACACCGTGGACAACCGTCTGCCTCTTCGCATTTTCGCCATTACTGCTACTTACACTATTGTTCTTCTTCAGTTTGCTACTTTATAATATAAGACATGTATAAGTATGTAGTAGGAGTACCTACCTATAACAATTTACTTCCTTGATTTGTGTTCAACTTCTTAGCATCATGTAAACAGATCTTATAAGGTCATCTGTGATTGGCTATATTCATAGAACATTAATTTAAGTTCTTATGAATTGTAATGCTGTTGAAAAAAATAAAAATAAAATAAATAACAGTCATTTTCTAGTCAATACAATATATTATATACATATATGTACCTATATTGATAGGTATTGTCTTGAATATATATATTGTTATTGTTATTTCATTATTTCATTAAATTCTTGAAACCTACAGAGCTAATAGAAAACTTTAAAATACAGAGCTACAGACCTTAAAACTTAAATAAGTAACGAGTAACTTAATCTATATAGTTATATGAGGTTTTTCGAAATATGTCGCGCGGAGTGACTAAAAAACGTGAGCTAAATACAGTTTTAATTTTGATATGTCTAACGATACTTTCGATTTATTTATTTCTTATTCTATTTTAGATTGTAATAACAACTCCTAATCCTCCAACCATAGAGTATATTGAATAATAGTGTATAGAGTTATCAGTCAAGGTTTTTGCTTGCAGCGCCATCTATTGATGATTCACGGCAACTTTTCTCATATATATACATATACAGTTTTCTTAATTCAACTTCAATCAAACTGATAGCAAATAATATATGATACAGATGCTTAATAAGTTAGTACCTAAAAACTTTATGGATAAGGCTAGTGTAAAAATATAACTTGAAAGCGACACATTTTTTTGTTTTATTGTTTCTCGATCCTAGTTCGGGCGAACAGAACTAGGTCACATAATGTGTGAACTTCTTCAGCTGATTCCAAATGAGAAATGCGTGGCAAGTTCACACTTGATGTGATCTGGTTTTGTTTGTCCATTATTTCAAAGGTTACCAATCTACAAAGCTATATATGGGTCTATATCGAATCGCATAAAAGTATTGTTCCGAATATTATGTCGCATAAGAATTTTACGCCGAAAATTATTTCGCCGAATTATTGTTTCGCATATTTGTCATGTGTCGAAGTTTTTGCGCCTAAAGTCGTCTGTCCGAAACATTATTCATCCTTATGCTTATTGTATCTAAGATTCCTTTGCCGAAATTGTATTATGCATATGTTTGATGATCCTAATATTGTACATTCTAAAATTGCTGCTAAACATAACGCCTACTAAAATGAAATACGATCCGCCAACATGTCGACGGAGCCCCTAGCGGGGCTCCTATTTCCGCTCTAAGGGACAAAAGATACCTAACGAACCTATCCAGGTGGATTACATGATTTTGAAATGTTTTTCTTTTCCATGCGGGGGGCTTCGCCCCCCGAGCCCCCCTTGTGGGGGGCTTCGCCCCCCGTCCCCCCCTTATTTGATTTTTCTCCTAGCAGGTGGAGCTGACCTAGTATTTGTATTGTAAAATGTCTAAGATTAATGTTTTAACCTAACTTAACCGTGTCGGTTCTGCCCCTCTCGTTTTTCTGCAATCAGGTTATCTACAAATAGCTAATTCCATTTGATAGACGTGACAACTTATATTGAGGTAGTTTAAGTTAGTTTAAAAGACTAGTGCTGTTATTTTAGCCACTCTAATAATAATGCGAAATATTTTTTATGACTATCAATATTAGTAATATTACATGTTAGATAATTTAAAAATCGGCATACGAATATTCGGAAAAACATACTTTAGGACTTCTATATGTGTATGCATAAAAATAATTCGGCGAAACGATTATTATGCCATTCAACAATATGCCAAATGTTTCGGCCAAAACATTTTCTGCACAATGAACATTATGCGAAGAGACGGGCACCCGCTATATATATATATATATCTCAAGTGTGCCATACATATATCATTCATGTGTCATACATATATCAAAACAGTAGCCGCATTGCACAGTTTTCTTATGTCGGCGAACGGAGCTCGTGGTACATTTCCATCTTGAAACGGTTTTTGCGAATGGCTTCCAATTTGCATATATATGCGTTTTGAGTAACATTAAAATGCTCACGCATTTTACCACAATTAGGCAAACAACACATTTAACCGCATCGCACTATTTTTACAAAAATCCAATCCATGTACAGTACATACATACATGGAAAAGCACAATTATAGGAGTCCAGAACAAGCACAGTCGTTGTATGAAATCACTAAAATAATATCGTTTCGATCGATGCACTTTCAGTTCAAGCATCGAAGACAACCAAAGCGAAAATTTAATTATGGCCGACCTTGCAAAAACATTCCGTTCATTCAATATATTTTTAAATGCATCTAAAATATTTGTAGCTAAAGAATTCAAATTGGACAAAAGTAAAAATACAAGTATAGCTAAATTAATATTTCATTTCTCTATGTATGAAACAAAAATATTTTGAGAGCCAAGTAATGAAAAAAAAACTAATACTTTGTCATTTCTTTCGTTTTGTTAACTGCGCGTAACGGAAAAGAAAATAGTGGCTGTACAGATAATACGAGATCTTGAAATTGATATCAACGCCCTCTAACGTTGATTTCCGGAAGCATATCCGATGACGTCATGAGTACATCAAATTCACTACTTCAACTAAGTGAAAACACCGTGCCTCCAACTCTTCCCGCTTCAAAGTGACCAAGACACAATAGAAGCATAAGTTACTTTTTATCATCATCAGCCTATCTCAGTAGATACAGTGCTAAACCTCTCCTATTACGTACCTATGCAATTTAGAGTGTCCCGTCAATGTATGGAAAAAAAAATGTCGAGCTAGAGTTTCCCGAGAGGCATCAATTTTTTCGTAAAACACACATTCCGAAACAAGTCAAAAAATATATACCTATATGTCATCTTTAGGGCTTTACCGCAGTGTAAAGATTAGATTTTTTTCTATTTTTCCAATAAAAATCATATGCCAAAATATGTTTACTACATAATATAATAGTAATATTTTTTATAAAAATAATTTAAATACAAAATATAAGAGAATAATAACAAAAAATTCGTATTACATTGAATATTTTTTCTTCTCATTTTTAATTTTATAGCTTGCTTTAAATCTATATTGCATGAAAATTATAATTTTTTAATTTTCAGCTCAGGGAACCGAATTAAAAAAGTTTTTATTTGAAAACTTCAAACGATGGTAGAGCCCTAACGATTTAGTCAAAATTTTTTTTTATTATTTTTCCGTATCTACAATGTATTTAGATGCTTTTGGTAGGTCTCGCGTAAAAAAGTCAGATTCGGGACACTCTGCTGTGCATATGGACGCATTAGGAGGTAATGCCTATATAATCACCATACCGGGCAAGCGTACTGGCGATCGCACGAGTCTGTTAATTATGAAGAAACTGCTACCCATCATTAATCTTAAAAAAAGGTCAGTGACACTTCAATGCCTAAGTCGACTCTTACGGGAAGAGTTGGGGTGGTGGCAAACATATTCTTTTCATCACACCCTGCTCGTAAAAAGTGTTATTCTACGCAGGTATACTTGAACGTAATGAGCTGTATTATGCCCATGGGCAATAATGGATTTTCATACGATATTAAGTCGCACTAGCGCAAGATTCCTTTTGTAAAAATGATGAATTTAAGTCATCTCTGATTTAGACCATTTTAGAGTAGTTTTGCGAAAATATATAGTTTTATTTACTTTTTTTGCCTCACATGTGTGATGAAAAACAATGTGTGTGCCACGGGCGGTACAAGAATTTCTTATTTACCGCCCTTAATACACAATGTACTATTACACACCACCTATTCGAATACGGGTCTTTTCTTCCCTGCTAGGAGGGATCAAAGTGGCACTTTTCTGTTCAAGGACTTTCTATTGCCAGCCTAAAAAATTAGGTACAATGAAATATGAAAACAAAACAGTACGTTCATAATTGATAAAAAAATAATCCGAATCGATTATTTGCATAAATATTAAATATGTGATGTATTTTTTATTTCTCTCATAGGTGGTGTGAAAAGCAGTATGTGTCACACGGTATCAAAATTATTTCGTCTTGGGCGTTAACGCTTGAATCCTTCATTACGCTCAGGATTCCACTTTAGAATCTCAATTGTAGAATTTGTGGAATCCGTGGCTCCATTCAGGATTCAATATACGCCCACGCCGGAAATATACCACTTTGATCCCTTGTGACACAATCTACTATTCTGCCGTCGCCACGCGGTACCTTTTAATATATAGCATTAAAATATACATTAAATATAGTGGGAACAGTATTAATCGTGACGTCTGCAAGTCGTAATTGATTCCAAATGTCACGTATTTAAATTAAACTTGCTTTTGTTATGTTAAGTGCGGCGACACTTGTTTAAATGAGTTAAAAATTTTATTAGTGCCACCAGAAAACGAGTCAAAACACGACGTAATTAAATATGTAGGTACTGCTATTGATGGTTAGGTACTTACATAGTTATATACTACACCTAATTTATATTCATGTGAAGAAACGGGAACAGTAGTGTGCATAGAACAGTGTCCATCGTTTATGGTAAGGATATGTTTATTTTATACTTAGTTCTTTATTTGGTTTGACCAATTTAATAAATCTGTTGATTGATTTCTCGTGTTAAATTGGTAGGTAGGTACTTGTAAGATACGTTTTCTAGGAATGTAAAGTACTTATCCACGCAGGAATGCAAAGTCCACTCTGAGACTTATCTCTACAATGCACCTAAAATAGCAAATATACCGACAAAAAGCAATAACAAACGTATAGCAAAATAAGATTTACTAACTTTAATTTTTAAAGTATACCTAGGTATGTATTTACTAATTTACAATAGGTATGTATTTTCGAGATTAAAGTACCTATTCTAAAATGCTACAGCCACCGTATAGTCCAGTTGTTTTGCGTTACAGTTAAGAGTTTTACAGATAGACAAAAATTCTAATGGGAAAAAACACCGCCGGAATGCATTTTGGCAACCATTTTAAAACTTCAGAAATCATTTTTCTCGTATATTTTCAAAGTACCGATTTTGATTATCATCAGTTTTATCATATTATGTACCTACTTATGGAAGAATAACTTTGATATTAAATTAGGTCAGAAAATAAATTGAGATGAGTCAGAATAAGGATTGACTTCTTAGCCATCCGGTGAGATTTTTGTTTGGTTTACTTTTATATGTCAGCCTCCGTAGCCTAGTTGGTAGTGACCCTGCTTACGAAGCTGGAGGTTCCGGGTTCGAATCCCGGCCCTCATTATTTGTGTATTTATTTATCACTAATATTTGTTCCTTGGTCGTGGCTGTCTATGTATTTATGTTTATATCGATGGCAAAAAGCGAGAACGTAGTAACCGCTAAAATGCAAACTTTTCACCAGAGCCAAAAAACTTTTCGATTTCAAGAAAAAAAATTATAACTGTTTCATTTATGAACAAAAATGCTTGATGTTTGGATCTAATTCATAACTTATGGTTTTCTTTCAACTGTCATATTTAATATTTAACAAAAAAGACTGGTTTACGACTTAGTGGCGGTTACGACAATTGAACTCTTTTTTTTTTCGTTACGTGAAAACGCTGTAAACGCCAGAAGTAAATGTACTAAAATAGTGAAACGAGTAAAATGCCCATAAAGCAGAAACGCTGTAATGATGCATATTTATTCTGAAGATGGAATAATTTTGACGTAAATGTCATTACGTGCTTTATAGGACTAACTGAAATGTGGTAAGTGTCCACCGCCAAAAAGAAACTGTGAAAACAAAACGACTTAAGTATCAATCAACTTTTGTTAATATACACTTCCAAAATTTTTACAAATTTTAAATGCTGGTTTCTTACAAATTAAAAGCTCAGATGTAACAATTACAGTCTTAATATATCAAACACTACCTAGTCTCAATTACTCTGTATAAAAACATTATGAAAGTAACTTAAAACCTGTGTTGCTTATAACATTTAAAGAGGCTAATAAAATCTCTTATATAAAATCACAACCTTGTATCATGCTAAAACAAACATAAATACTCTTAGGGTTAATCAGACTATAATATTGTTATCTGCTAAAACTAAATAATATTATTATAGGTAATGAGGTTCAATATTCCCGTGAAAACTTTAGAACTCTTTAGATTTTATCCTCAGTTTTCGCATTGAATTGTCTCTTAAATAACTTTTATCGATATAAAACTCACTACCTACCTATTAAACCCACTAACTATAAAATATGTTTTGAATGTAAGTATTACTTTTAATATATTTACAAACAATACTAAGCTCTGAAATGGAATTCGAGATCAAAAATGTAAACAATCTATGACAATGACATGACATTACAAAATCAATGTTAAAGTGACATTCCAGGGGTATAAAACGTTTTATATCGAATGTAGTTTTTAACACCTTTGTAAATTGACGTCGCATTTTGAGATTGGTGTTTTATTTTATTTTATTTATATCTACACTTACAACTATCCTTACCGGTACTAAACCTAAGACTATGTTTTATGTGTAGATGTAGATACGCGAAAGTCAAAGTATGTAAGATACACAAACCATCACAATCGTTAACATATTTTTGGATATGACAATAAAAAACATACGTCTGAGTGTCCACGGTTCCTAATTACAAAAATAAAACCTAGAAAAATTGCTAGAATGATGTAAATAATCAACATAATCAATGTTTGAAAACGAATGTCTTCTCTTCTTCCGAGCCTTATCCCATTTACTTGGGGTCGGCTCTTCTTATACGGCGTCGCCAGGAGCTTCTATCCTGGGTCGTCTCTGGTGTTAAGTTTGCGTCTTTTAGGTTCTTTTGGACAAGCGTCATCCATGTTGTTTTGGGTCTCCCGCGTCCTCTAGGCTTTTCGCTTATCTCCAGCACCTTTCTTGTCATGTGGTCGGGTGGGCGCCTCATGACGTGGCCATACCAGCGTAGTCGGTCTTCCGTGAGTTTGTCTTGAATTGGCCTCACTCTGAAGCTTCCTCTGACGTGTGTGTTTTTAATATGGTCTAGTAGAGTCACGCCTCCAGCCCAACGGAGCATCCTCATCTCCGCAGCATGCAGTTTGTCGGCGTGTTGTTGTTTGAGTGGCCAACACTCTGATCCATACGTCATCGCCGGGCGCACTGCCGCCTTGTAAACCTTGCCTTTGATACGAACTGGCATTCGTTTATCGCAAAGAACGCCTGTGAGCTCACGCCACTTTATCCAACCGGTGTTGATACGGTTGACTACATCTGCATCAATGGTCCCATCGTTCTGTATGGTCGAGCCAAGGTATTTGAAGCTCTCTACTTCGTTTAATGGGTTGCCAACTAGGTGTATTGTGCTAGAGATGTTGGCGCCACTGAAGTTGCAATGCATCACTTCAGTCTTCTGACGGCTGATACGGAGTCCACCTTCCTCTAGGGCTGCTACCCAGTTTTCTAGAATGTTTTGAATTTCCTTTACATTTTCACTTATCAAAACTATATCATCTGCGTAGAGCAGATCCCACGGAGGCGGACGTTGTATATGCGACGTGAGGTGATCCATGACCAGATTAAATAGTAACTGGCTGAGAGCTGAACCCTGGTGGACTCCTACTCCTACGTGGAACTCATCGCTGGTACCGGCTGGGCTTCGAACTTTTGACCTTACATCATAGTACATGTCTTTGATGATCGAGATATAGTATTCCGGTACGTTTTTGGATCGTAATGAATGCCAGATCAGGTTTCTCGGCACACGATCGAAGGCTTTTTCCAGATCGATGAAAACCATATGGAGATCGGTTTTATTGGCTCTATATTTTTCCATAAGTATCCTGAGTGTGTGGAGAGCATCAGTGGTGGACTTTCCGGCGACAAAACCACATTGATTTTCGGTAATTTCGGTGATATGTTTAAGTCTTTCGCTTATTACTCGTTCCCAAATTTTAAAGGTATGTGATATCAGCTTAATTGCCCTGTGGCTACCGCAGAGTCTCAAATCGCCCTTGTTTTTGTAGAACGGTACTATGTAGCTTTGTCTCCATTTGTCCGGGATGCCGTCGGTCAGAATGCCGTTAAACAGGTCTGTTAGGAAAGAAACTCCATCACAACTGAGCCCCTTCCACAGCTCAGCTGGGATTTCGTCTGGCCCAGTGGCCTTGTGATTCGCCATCTTCTTTATCGCGAATTCAACTTCACGTGAATGTCGTGTTTAATATTTAGGATAGCCGGGGAACGAATTCCAGTCTTCATCTTAGTTACGATCCAATCTATTTCGATTAAAATATAAAAATGATTGATTTGTAGGTAAAAATACTAAAATCTGTATTGTGATGTACTTTGTAATGCAAAATTTTAGGAGTTTTTAAGAATTCATAAAACAGTCATTTGGTTCACCCTCTTGTTTTGATTTTTGAAGTACATAGTTATAAATGCGAACCCTCTTAAATGGTTCTTAGTGTAGCTACCGTATTAAATTACGAATAAACTAGTTATTGTTATAACTGCGAACCAAATGTTTAAGATTTCTTATCATTGCCAGTAGTATAAATTAAACACCTTACATTTTATTCAAAGTAGCGAAATATATCATTTAAAAACCGGCCAAGTGCGAGTCGGACTCGCGCGCAAAGGGTTCCGTACCATTATCAATTTATTATTAAAAAAATACAGTTAAATCAACCTACCTCAAAAACTATAGGAGATAATTTAATCAAACTAAAAATCGTTGATAGAGTTTATTAATGTGCATAACATATATTTTTTTCAAATTTTATATCGCGTAGTTTAAAAAATAGAGGGGGGGGGACACATTTTTCAGACTTTGAGAGCTGATATCTCGAAAACGATTTGCTTAAATAAAATTGTGATGTATAAACCTTCATATCATTTTCAAAGACCTTTCTATTAATACCCCACACGCATATGTAAAACTAAAAAAAAAATTCTATCCCTCAGTTACATGTATGGAGGGCCCCCACCCCAATGGTTTTTTTTACAATTTAGTATCATAATCCTGTAGCGGTTTATACAACACATATTCTCACCAAATTTCGTTACTGTAGCATTTATAGTTTCCGAGTAAATCGGCTGTGACAGACGGACAGACGGACAGACGGACAGACGGACATGACGAATCTATAAGGGTTCCGTTTTTGCCATTTTGGCTACGGAACTCTAAAAAATTATATATTTCGCTTAATGTTTTGTATTAAAAATTTGTAAAATATTTAAAAATTCTACGTACCGTCAGTGATGGTAAATACGCATTTTTTATAAGTATTTGAATGATTTTAGATTACCCCCCTCTCGTGATTATTTTTTTGTAGTGGTATCCCATTTGTTTACATTTTTGATCTCCAATTCGATTTCACACATTGACAGGTATTGGCAAAAAAAACACAAATCATTCTTAAACCTAAAATTATAATAACTAACTTAACCCTTTATAGGGCAAGATTTTTTTTTGGGCATTCTTCTTGATTTTTATTTATATAGTAGTTACACATTAGACTAAGTTTAAACTAATTTCTTAAAATTCCTGGAAAACACCGGAAAAGCGAGAAAATTGGCGGCCAACCATATGACCGTTGATCATTAATTTCGTGTTACCACTGGGGTGGTCATCCATTTGACCAGTGCTCATGCAGTGCTATACAATGTGGTCAATATATTAACCACTGCTCATTTACCTAGAAGTTATTCAAAATATACAATTAAACATCTTTTAAGAAATAATATTATTTTATTAAATAATTAACGTTTAGACTCACAATTAAACATTGAACATCTAAAACATACAAGAAATATAGCAACACGTTAATGTTTCTCATGGTAGAAACTGGCGAGTGAAAAGTTGACCTGAACTATGAAATGATAAGGTTATATTATCTTTACTGATTGCAATTGATCAAAAGTAATGATTGTAAATAAAACTACATTATTCCTATCTTTGATATAAATTACTAACAACAAATTATATTAAGTTTTAACATAAAGGCAGGTTCAGTTCCAAGTCCGATTATTCTTGTAAAAATGAATGCGGTTTCATAAAACTGCACAAATATGGCTCAATTACAGATATTCTCATGCTATTAATTTTTTAACGAGAAAACCGCCAATAAATTATGACATAGCTGTCACCTGAGGTCGCGTTTGAGACCGGTTTTACGTCGAGTCAAAAGTATCTCTTTATTTTGTCGTTGGTAGAGCGGTGGGCATGTATCCCAGAGTCACGAGATCGAGTGTCGAGATTTTAATTACATTTTCTTTTTTTTTCTGGATACTAATGACTAAAATCCAAGATGCTGCGTCACAGACCTATGTAGCCCGGCCGGCAATGTAAGTATGAAATTCCGTTGGCGGCCTAGGCCAGCAACGAGGTCTTCCAGGCCGCTTTTTAATCACGTAACGACCACATTTCATTGCATGTTTAAGAAAAGGAGTATTACATTTTAGTCTATCAAGGTAGTAGTTATATGGGGAAAAAAATATTTCCCTCGCTACAACCAGAGCGGCTAGTTGTAACAACGGTAAAAAAAATACCCGTGTTACTACTGGGTCGCGTTTTATAAAGTTACAATTTACAATTTTGCTGTTCACCTCTCTTTCTAGCCAATATGTGCGTGTGTTAGAGAAGCAAACAGCGAAATTGTAAAATGTAACTTTATAAAACGCGACCCTGGTAGTAAAACTGGTAGTAACACGGGTAACGCACGCATATAAGTTACATAGCCAGAAATGATAAATATTTATTGGCATCTGGTTGCGAGACTTAGTTGCCAATGCGTAAAATGGTTTACGCATTGGTAACTAGTTGCCAAATTACCGCAACTAGTTGCAAACAAAGGAGGAAAATTCTTCCCTTGCATCTGGTTGCGAAACACGGTTGCGATGACGGCCGAAAGGACCTTGCCAGAGATAGGAATATAATCCAGGTAAGTTTTTTTGCTTCTGTCTTAACAAAGCATCGCGACCGACGGAGCTGAAGGCATTTTTAATATCAATCTTAACCAGTACAAGCTCTTTGTTGCTTAGCAAGTAAGTATTTCTTATTATTTAATTTTCAACATAATTCTTAAACAATTGTTTGAACACAACTATCACATCAATTATATACAAAAATCTTTGAAGTAATCTCACTGAACCATTAATATTTAACTTAAATAACTAAACGCTATCATTACTATGGTACCGTACAAAATAAAATTATTTATTTAAATAAAAACTTGGTGCCATTTTCTTAGGCAGAATATCGTCGATTGTCATATGAATTAATGTAACCACCAAAATGACGAAATTGAGTTAAGTATACCGTTCGACTGCGAATTTCCTGCTCTATCGAACGGTGTATAGGTATAAAATATTAATATCTAGAAAAAAATGTCGAATACGTTAACAAAAACTTTGCCATTTTATTAGGTTTCTACGTTTTTCATTAACGTATGTAAAGGTTTCCAAAAATCATAGACAATATTTTAACGTAAGTACGAATTTGTAAGTACAAAACATGTCTTTCCTAATGTACTCACCATATTTTTATAAACGTCACTGCTGTAAGCGCCGTCTGCATTGTATGGCTCATAAGCAATTCGGTTTCAATTTGTGAGTTACACTAAATTCCGAAATCCACTTTTGATGATTTTCATTGATTTGTCAACGTACCTCCAAATTTTATTGAAAATATTTAACGTAAGCACCAGCCATTTCCTGAACTATAAGTGTGGTCGCAGTGAGTAACTGTCTATCGAATAGACCTCTCAAAAATAAAACAAACAAGATAAACATCATTTCAATAGGATAATTAACTAAAAAGATACAACATACTTTATAAATGTCCATTTCGTTTTTTGGCCCTCCTGAAAAGTCGTCATTTGGTGGTTACATTAATTCATATTACAACTGACGATATCACTTGAAATTAAAATAGGAACCTAAAAATTGCATTCCAATGGAATTCATTTTCACTTCGCGGACACACGAGTACACAGACTACGTACAGTCGTACACCCACTCGCTCCGGTGATCGCCATTAGTCTAAATCACAGGTCGTATTTACGAGGCACATCGCCGCGAGCGCACATTTTTATTGCTGTATCTTCAAGCGGTACCCTTATCACGTTGTGTTTCAAATGTCGTTACTGTGGCTTGGTGGTGCTAATTCATTTTCGAATGAAATGTAGTAACCGTCAATCATTGACAATTTATTTTAGGATAATTGCAGTAAACTTGGTTCGTATTTTTTTCGGGTCCATATTGGCACTTATACAATTTTCTCTTCGAATATTTTTACTAATACCGTTTTTTTACTCATAATCATCATTACTCCGAAAATTATCTCATACTTTTTTTCTTACTAAAAATTATACTTCTACCTACAATGGCAAGCTGTTGTTGTGTACTTATTTGTAAATGTGTATATGTCCATCGTGCTTGTCATAAATAAATGTTATTTCATTTCATTTCATTTCATTTCATTCATTTCATTTCATTTCATTTCATTTCATTCATTTCATTTCATTTCAATGTTCATAACGATTTATATTTCGAAATTTTATCCTCCTAAAGTCGTCAAGTAATCTATACCCATAAAGTTATTTGAAATAAATTGTTTATTTATAAACATTTTTTAGGTTCACCCTGTTGTGGTATAGGTAATGCTTTTATGAATAATTCTATATGACATAAACTATGTAGCCATAATGGGCTTTGTGCAGAAACTGTTGTGGCATACTCAACTTTAGCATATTTCGTTGTGGCAGATTTCGAGTTGTTCGAATATTATTCGAGCATAATTTCGATGCTCCTCCCGATAAAAAGTATCGGCATAGTTTGTTTTAGCAAAACAGAGAAGGAATAATTACAACCTCTCAATATAATCGAGGGCGTAGTAATATTCTGAACGTTACTTACTTTGATTACTGAGCTAAGTACGTTCTAGGTTGCTAAAAAAAATAACCTCGAAGACTAAGGCGGGAGCAAAGCTCCCGCCTTAGTCTTCTAACCTACCCTATCCGAGTCGGATCTGCCCCGGAAGGTTTTGTTCGCTCGCTTCGCTCGCTCACTGCAGAAATATTCACCCTCATAACAAATTCTGCCTGACGAAAAATGCAAGTTTCGAACATGTGGCTATATGCCCAAAAAAAATATTCAAATCTTATTTCTGTGTTATAACACTTGGCGTAAATAATGATATGCCAAGATAGTTTCGGACAAAATAATGTTCGAAATATTGTTATTTATGCCAAGTGATGTTTCTACCTCATTAAGATGATGCCAAAATAAATTATGCCAAGTCTGTTATGTCCTAAGCGTTTCGGACAAAAAAAGTTATGCCAGCCCGGCAAGCACATCATGGGCGCGGGACGACAAAAACTGCGACATAGAGTTTTCTCGAGCTATGTCACGAATTGGTAGCACAACATGCGCGCGAGATAACGCTGACTCGCGACGATCTATCAAAGCGACATAATTATTTCACTTGAAAGTCCCACGCGAGATATCCTCAAAATTCGTAGCACAAGTGTACCTTGAGCGATAAAATACATTGCGTTTTAATGTCAAAATGCGACAAATTGTCTTCGAGATGTGAAGGTGGCGAGAAAGTCGAGAAACACATAAACTTCGTTACGGATTGCAAATTTAGGCTATCAGTCGAATTATTATTGTAGCTATGAGCTATGTATTGGTAGTTATGAATAATCTGTTTTAGTACATGCGTTCTAAGGCATTATTTAATGTTTTAATATTAACAAACTTCGTTTCATTACCGACCCTACAGTCGATACCGTAAGGTCTGAAGACCCATGGAGGTTCAATAGAGAATCAAATGCTAGTAATATTTTCAAAAGTAGCGGTTGTAAAGAAGAAGTATTAACGTACCTACCAATGCTAACAGCTATTGAATAGAAGTATCTAAGGGCAAGATACATAATTGTATTAATTGTGATAGCGATGTTCGGTGTAGTATACCGTACAACTACGCAGCTATATTTTACAAGTACAATATAATTAAGAAAAGCGGCATTTGTACACATAATCCATATAGGAAAAGGTAGATCAGCCTCTATTAGTTCACAGCTGCATGGGCAATGTCCTTTCCTTAGGCTATGTGCATGGACGCATTAGGAGGTTAATATATACCCATAATCGGGAGTAGTGTGTCCACTAAGATGATGCTGCTGCCCATCATAGTAGACACACTACTCACACTACTACCCATTGATAAATAAATAGTCAATGACACTTCAATCTTTAACCGACTCTTACGACACCAACGGGAAGAGTTGGGGTGGTGACAAATGTAATCTTACTACCGTTTCCACACGGCTAATAACTAGTATTTTAAACAAATAAAAATATATATAATAAATAATCCAGTATGTATTTATTAAAAAAATATATTTATTATAATAACATGTATTAAATACTCAATGTAACAAATATTTGTATCGTAAAGAACAGTTGAGCCAAACAAGTTTACAATCACAAATATATTAATAATTTAATTAGATAATAGACGCCTGTAATTTCTGCTCTATTGTAGACGATCGTCTGAATTGAATGGGCACTTTTATACTTTGCCGCGGAAGTTCGCGTCCACGGTGTTATATTTCTTCCACTACGTGAAATGTGATTTACTAACATAAATTGTAATAACATGAAACCTCATAAATATACTGAAAAAATATCATACACCCGTGGGCCCTAACCACCGAACCAAACGCAGGCTGCGCCACGAGCTCGGGCGCCAAGCGTACTCTTGTTGTTCACGACGAGCTGCAGAGCGCGACCCAGCAGCCGCCTTCAAGGCTGTTATGGAATCCGATTTGCTGATTGCGAACCTTTTTCTTCAGTTTGCGCCATATCTTTAAACAGTATGAATAATTGATTAATTCCATGCTTTATTGACAGCTCCGCAAAAATAACCTGCAGATCGAATAAATAATCGTAGTATGATTTTTACTATACATAATACTATCAGACGCGATGTATGTAACTTAAGGTGTTACTTTTCTTGACCATACTTAACCTTAATAATTAAGTTGGTATATGGAGGATATCCGATATATCAACTACTTTTAGGTCATAGGTATATTGTTTTGGAACCTGGAGGATGGATTAACCCATCGAAGCCCAGGCATTTGAAGTGCTTATTTACTTCCGTCATCATAAATGGTGACGCTGGGGCTCGAAGGGTTAAGGAGGCGAGTATCGGGTACGAAAACGAAACCCTCATATTTCCATTATAAACTTAAATGATTTGTACAAGCTTTCATCGAAATACCTGCTAATAATTCGAAGACCCGATATATTTATTTTTTGGAGTTTGACCCAATAGATGAAGTACCTACGTATCTTCATCTTTTCCGGATTCACATTCTCCCTCTGGAAACTATGTGTTTAGTTTAACGACATCTTGCTTTGTATTATTATGGGGCTCCGATGACTGAAATATAATTCATAAAATACATTTTTATTAAAGAACTATGAACATGAATTTCAAAAAATATACGGTTTAAATGTAAATAATCGTAACTAACATCCACAGTACCTAAGTAACGTATAAAGAGTATAAAAGGCTATAATTAACTTAAATTTTACGTTCATGAGCCATTTAAAATATCGCCACCAAAAACAATCTACAAATGTCATGCGACAGATTATTATTATGACACTTTGACTTTTTCATATTAAAATGTCCTATCTCTTTAATCTTTATACTACGTGAACGAGACAAAGTTATCGTGACTAGAGATGTTTCATTTTTAAAGCTTGCTGTTCACTAATCATTCAACATTATTTATACCGATTCAGTGTTGCTAGGAAAGAAAAGTTAGTCCCACACATAAATGGCAATACTTGTTATGTCGCCCGCGGGATGACTCTTTCGCATGGAACTAATTTCTCGAGCTGTTAACTTGTGCTACCAAAATCGAGAAAATGACGGCTAGAAATATAAATTTGACAGCCGCGACATGGGTTTGTCGCAGCGCGAGCTATCTCGCGCTCAATGATGTGCTGACCGGGCAGATAGAGGGAACCCGTTTAGTACAGTACTCTGCCACAACCTGATTTGTGCAGGTAGCTAGTGTTTACAGTAATAGTACGATTTATATTTAATTAAACAGAAATAATTCATACATAAAACTAGTACAGATAAAAATAAATATAACATTTGATTATATAACATAAAATAAGTATAGTGAAAAATTATATAAACATAAAAGTTAGTACTAAAAATATATATGAAAAACAACATTATGAACATAAATCATTCTAAGTAATGATAATTATGAACAAAGATTACTTCTAAATACCGATCATTATGATGTTAAATTGTATAAGAAAAATTTTCGGAGTTCCAATAATCTAAGTTGCAATTTTATAAATACTTTGGCGCACCCATTTTTTTCACTACATGCATTAATGCTGTAACCGCCACAGAACAAAATTTCGGCAACGCTGTTACCACCACACGTTTTGATTTATGAAAAAACAAAATTTTTTTAGAAAATTGCTACTATTTGGGTGTTTACAGCAATAAGATGTGGGCATCGTCAAAAAAATACATTCGTTTTGCAACGTAAGTAGTCCAATTTTTTCTAAGCGTCGTAGAGCCATGGGACCCAGACCCGTCGACGCAGAAAAATCGCTGATTCCGAATATGCAAAAAAAATTTTTCGACCAGGTGGCGGTTACTACGTTCTCGCTTTTTGCCATCGATATATGTATATATCTATTATTATATATCGTCGCCTGGTACCCACATCACAAGCCTTAATTGAGCTTACCGTGGGACTACCTAGTCGATTTGTGTAAGATGTCCCAAGATATTTATTTATATAAACAAATAACAGGATATATACATTATACCTATTCAATATTATTCGTTCCAGATAATGCACTAAAGGAAAACGGATGTCGAGAATGCAGTGTTTACTATGTAGTTTACTCGTCGCTCAGTTTTGGGCAATGGAGTCTGTTGGTAATATATTCATAATTATTGTAAAAAGTTGACGCAATGATACAGGTTGTTAGGTACGGACGATTCTTATAGTTATGGACTGCCGATATAAATAAGTAGATATGAAAGCCGCGTGGGCCGCGTGGTGACGGCAGTAAGAATACATTTGTCACCACCCCAACTCCTCCTGTGGGTGTCGTAAGAGCCGACTAAGGGATTGAAGTGTCACTGACCATTTTTGATAACGATTGATGATGGGCAGCAGCGTCATCACTGTAAACACATTACTGCGATCGCCAATCCGCTTGCCCAGCGTGGCGATTATGGGCATTTACCTCCTAATGCGTCTATACGCATAGTTTAATAGGAGAGGCCTTCGTCCAGCAGTGGACTGTTATAGCCTGATGATGATAGTGAGATATGAAAGCAACCTGAAAAGTAATTAATATCAATTAAGTTGATATTAGTCATATCAACTCGACTAGTACGTACATAGACACAGTACGTTTACTCGAAAATGTAACCTTAGAGCGCTCGTACACCTGTAAGTTCTTACGTACCTATGTTATACGGACGGAGCTATACTAAGGAATGAGAGGTGAATACCACTATCTCATTCCTTAATATAGCTCCGTCCCTATAACATACGTAAGAACTTACAGGTGTATGGCTGGCCTTATAGGTATACCTAGCACACACTTTGACAACCAATAAAATTTGAACTGTTTTCTTTTTTTATAAATGACGATGAAAGTTATATAACTTAGCTAATCGAGGACTTCAAATTTCAGCAGGGAGCCCTTTGGTGACTACGAAAGTAGGGAAAATAAGAGGCCTTCGAGCATCAGATGGAGACTATAACATGTTTTTGGGTATACCGTACGGCAAAATTGATAAAAGCAACCCATTTGGAGTAAGTTAAGTATGTGAGCGTCAGAATGACTGACCAAAATAGCGGATCAGTGTTAGAGTACCATCATAATTTACTACCTATTTGCTATTATTTACTACCTATGTTCACATATTTGCTACCTAAGTTTTAAAAAAGAAATAAATTTAATTAAGTGGGCAGTCATTCTGACGTCAGGATGACTGCCCACATTTATTATTTCGTGGTTAGACCCTATATTTTGCAACTTTCTATGTACTATAATTTACTACCTATTTGCTACCTCAGCATATATTTTTTCCAGATTTTTTAGGCAAAAAATGTCGATTTTATAAGCATTTCAAATTCTGAACAAAAAAAAAATTGTGAGTACCTTCATAATTTACTACCTATTTGCTACTATTTACTACCTATGTTCACATATTTCCTACCTAATTATTAAAAAAGAAATAAATTTAATTAAGTGGGCAGTCATTCTGACGTCAGAATGACTGCCCACATTTATTATTTCGTGGTTAGACCCTATAGGGTCTAACCACGAAAAAATAATAATAAATATGTGAACATAGGTAGTAAATAATAGCAAATAGGTAGTAAATTATGATGGTACTCTAACAATTTTTTTTTTGTTCAGAATTTGAAATGCTTATAAAATTGACATTTTTTGCCTAAAAAATCTGGGAAAAATATATGCTTAGGTAGCAAATAGGTAATCATAGAACATAGAAAGTTGCAAAATATAGGGTCTAACTACGAAATAATCAATGTGGGCAGTCATCCTGACGTCAGAATGACTGCCCACTTAATTAAATTTATTTCTTTTTTAAAATTTAGGTAGCAAATATGTGAACATAGGTAGTAAACAGTAGCAAATAGGTAGTAAATTATGATGGTACTCTAACACTGATCCGCGATTTTGGTCAGTCATTCTGACGCTCACGTTAAGTATCTAATGAGAATAATGCGCCTTGATCGCTAGTTGTTGCTAATAATTGCATTAGTTATAGATATTCCATTAGTAGAAATGAAGTTATACGTAGAAAACAACTCAGACTAGGAAACAAATACTGTGTTAAAATAAGGAGATACCTACCCGTGCTGGGATTCGAACCTTCCGTACAGTTTTTAAGTACTGAATACTTAACCATCAAATTTCGATAAAACGCTGGTTTGGTATGCATGATTTGATACTTATGAGTATAGGTACTACGTACTGCAGATAATGTGGTATTTTACTAGGTAGTAAAGCAACAACTGCGGATGATACGTTTAAGTAGGTACCTTAAAGTTTTAGACTATTTATTTGTCGTCATCCATAATTTGTTTTATTTCAGCTGTCCTTTCCTTATCCAATATTTGAAGATACCTTCGAAGCCCTCAATGATTCATTAGTTTGCCCGCAACGAGACGAACTTAGCAAAACCCTCTTCGGAACTCTCGACTGCCTTACCCTCAACGTGTATGTACCAAGAGTTGCCTCTTCCAACAATCGGCTGCCGGTATTAATCTTTATATTCGGTGGAGCACTTCAATTCGGATCAGGAGGAAGATATATATTTGGCCCCAAGTTCATACTCAAGCATAATATTATTCTTGTAACGCTCAATCATCGTTTAGGTCCGTATGGTTTTATGTGCCTTGATAACCCAAATGTTCCTGGTAACCAGGGAATAAAGGATCAAAGATTAGCTTTGAGATGGATTAAAGATAACATAGAAGCTTTTGGTGGTGACGCTGATAAAATAACTCTATCCGGTCAAAGCGCTGGCTCTATGTCTGTTGATCTCCACATACACTCGGCAGAAGAGAATTTGTTTCAACAGGCTATTTTACAAAGTGGGACAGTTTTGACGCCGTTTTTATTTGTGAACCCGGGCGAGGAAGGTCCGTTAAAGCTGGCCAGATACTTAGGTTATGATACAGATGATGTAAATAAAGCATTGTCATATCTAGCCACGGTCAGCACTAATGACGTTATCGTAGCTTCAGAGAAAACCAATCTGACATTTAAGGTGTGCGTTGAACAAAAATTTGATAACGTGAAACCCATTGTAACTGATTATCCAGTAAATGTAATATCTCCAAAAGTCAATAATATTTCTATTTTAATGGGATTCAATGAGGAGGAAGAACTAAGAAGCTATGGCAACGTGGACGACAATTATTTGAAAAATAATAATTTGTTCAGTAAATACGTGAAAGGTTTTTTTGATTTTGATAACTGTACTTATAATGAAATGACAACAATTCTGAAGCACTTTTATTTTGGGGATAAAAATGTAGACATACGTAACAGGCAACTGATTATAAACTTAGCTTCGGACTTACAAGGGAATTATCCTGTCCTAAGAAGCTTAAGAAAATTCATGAACAATGGAGTTAAAAACATATTTTCGCATTTATTTGCTTATGTCGGTGACAGGAATTATGTGAAATATAAAAATAATATCACTATTGGAGGAGCAGCACACGGAGATGAGATTGGCTATTTATATGACGTGTCATTTCTAAAATCGTATATGTCTAAAGAAGATCGAAAGATAATCGATATAATGACTACTTTATGGACTAACTACGTCAAGTATGGGTATGTATCCTGGTAGCTTATCATAGTCAAGCGTTTACTGTTCATCGTGCTACTTGTCACTTTCGCAGTTTGTTAGCACCTGATGGCAACAACGACAAACGATTAAACACGTTACCATCATAAGCCTACTGAATTTCCTTTAATTTAGTATTTTTTTAATATACTTACTTATTTGTTACATTTCTATGTATTCATTTATTAAAACTAACCTTATTTTTAGAAATCCAACTCCAAATACTACGGACCTTCTGCCAGTAACCTGGGAGCCTGTGACCACAGAGCATTGGAACTACCTACTTATTGACACCGAAATGACAATGGCCCGCAGACCCTACAATCAAAGAATGACTTTTTTGGACCTATTCTTTAAGATAAATAAGAAATATGAAATCGGTTATCGAGATAAAATTAACAATAAAGTATGCGATGTCATTCAACTATAATTGAGACATTGTTTTTTTACGGATTCTACCAATGCGCTTCAGTTTAGGACCTAATCGCGATGAGTCAGTTCTATAGAATAACTGTCAAAAATCGACAAGCCGAACCTAAACTGAATCGCATTTAAGAGGTCATGGTAACCCCCCAGTTGACGGCATTTTCCAGATATCGGTAGATAACAGTGATGTCTCTCCAGGAGGAATTCTTTAAGATTTTAGATAATTCAGTGTCTCCGGGGCACACGTCTGATGCTGCACGTGTAGTTTCCACCTAAACCAAGAATCATTATCATCATTAATTCCCTGCTATACAATGTAGGGTAAAATCACCAATAGATGAACAGTTAAGCAACTTTCCCAACTTTAATTATTTTTTTCTATATGATATAACTCATATTCATAATTTTTTATATTTTTATATGATTTCGCATTTAATTGAGTTTAGAATAAGTTATTTTCGTGCCTCGTATTAAGCTTCAGTAATTTTATAAAAATGATTATATTAAAAAGGGACCCAAATTCCCCAGTAGTTGAACAAAGTGCCCTATCACTGAACAATTTGACTCCAATAGATGAACCAGCATAATTGCAATATAGCGAGACCAATATATGAACGACAAAACTCCAATAGATGAATAGAGCATAGTAAAAATGCTGGTTTCTTAGATAAATTAATTGTATTTAACCTAAAGAACCTTCTTTTAATGAAACATAAACACTATGTACATTGTGACAACAATGTGATCTCTAAGAACCTAAGTTTAACTTTTCCCAAATTTAATCGTTCTTTAAAAATTAGTTGGTTCATGTTTTGGACACGGCATCAACGAAATGAACGAACTAAATTGATTCGAATTCATTTATTGGAATCCAACCCAAAAGATGAACCAGTAAATTTTCCTAGTTCACGTTTTGGACAGCGATTCTTGAGTTGAACAATCCCGTTTCCATACAAAAGTAAATTACTTTAAAACGTGCTACACGAAAAAAAGGTCGTTCAGCTTTTGGTCTAAAAATCAACTACAAAACTGATTGTAATTTTATATACAGGGTGGTCCAAACCTTGGAGTCAAAATTTTTTTTTTAGATTCCTCACGTCATGAGCTATCAGAATATACCCCATGTATGTTAGCTGATTTTTTGTAGTTTTCGAGTTATGAATTTTTGAAAATTTTTTTTTGAGAAATTCTGGAATGAAGAATTTTATTAATATAAAAAAAAACTGTTGGGTTTTTTAAATAGTTTCTTTTTGTAAAAGTATTACTATAAATAAAGCATTTACTGACAAAAAAATTAGCGTCCTCACTTTGATACAAGTAGGATAAAAAATACCAAATTCAAAATTTTACGCTAAAATCGCATCAAAATAGCATTAATGTACGTAAATAAAAAAAATAAAACATATCTCAAGGATTTTTGGTAATGTGAAGACTGCCCTAGGGGTGCGCCAAAGAATTTATAAAATTGCAACTTAGATTATTGGAACTCCGAAAATTTTTCTTATACAATTTAACTTCATAATGATCGGTATTTAGAATAATCTTTGTTCATAATCATCATCACATAGAATTATTTATGTTCATAATATTGTTTTTCATACATATTTTTAGTACTAACTTTTATGTTTACATAATTTTTCACTATACTTATTTTATGCTATATATTCTAATGTTATAGGTATTTATTTTTGTCTGTACTGGTTTTATGTATGAATTATTTTTGTTTAATTAAATATAAATCGTACTATTACTATAAACTAGCTACCTGCACAAATCAGGTTGTGGCAGAGTAGGTACTGTACTAAACGGGTTCCCTCTAAACTTTTTTTGTCCGAAACGCTTAGGACAAGACTTGGTATAATCTATTTTGGCATCAACTTAATGAGACAGAAACATCACTTGGCTTAAGTAACAATATTTCGAATATTTTATTTTGTCCGAAACTATCTTGGCATATCATTAATTACGCCGAGTGTTATAAGACAGAAATTAGATTAGCATTTTTTTTTTGGGCATGTAGCCACATGTTCGAAACTTGCCTTTTTCGTCAGGCAGAATTTGCTGTGAGGGTGAAAATTTCTGCAGTGAGCGAGCGAAGCGAGCGAACAAAACCTTCCGGGGCAGATCCGACTCGGATAGGTTAGGTTAGAAGACTAAGGCGGGAGCTTTGCTCCCGCCTTAGTCTTCGAGGTTATTTTTTTTAGCAACCTAGAAAGTACTCAGACTACTACCTCGATTATATTGAGAGGTTGTAATTATTCCTTATCGAAATTATGCTCGAATAATATTCGAACAACTCGAAATCTGCCACAAAGAAATATGCTAAAGTTGAGTATGCCACAACAGTTTCTACACAAAGCCCATTATGACTACATAGTTTATGTTATTCATAAAAGAATTATACCACAACAGAGTGAACCTAATGGGAAAATGTTTATAAATAAACAATTTATTTCAAACAACTTTATGATTATGAGTATAGATTAATCTACTTGACGACTTTAGGAGGATAAAATTTCGAAATAAAAATCGTTATGAACATTGTAGGTAGAAATATAATTTTTAGTAAGAAAAAAAGTATGAGAAAATTTTTTCGGAGTAATGATGATTATGAGTAAAAAACGGTATTAGTAAAAATATTCGAAGAAAAAATTGTATAAGTGCCAATATGGACCCCTGCCCTAGACCTTAAACCTTCGTAAAAGCAAAAAAAAAGTGATACTTAATAATGAGGATTTTTCGGAGTAGTCGGTCAAATAAACTTAAAAAAAACTTCAAAATGAAATTTCGTATGTTTTATTGTTTTTATCAATAAACAAAGACAGAAAATACCACGAAAACTCAATTTGTGTAGTTTTTAAAGTAATTTTTTACTACTTTAAAATTTTAAACTTTTTTAAGTTTATTTGACGAACTACTCCGAAAAATCCTCATTATTAAGTATCACTTTTTTTTTGCTTTTACGAAGGTTTAAGGTCTAGGGCAGTCTTTACATTACCAAAAATCCTTGGGATATGTTTTATTTTTTTTATTTACGTACGTATACATTAATGCTTTTTCGATGCATTTTTAACGTAAAATTTTGAATTTGGTATTTTTTATCCTACTTGTATCAAAGTGAGGACGCTAATTTTTTTGTCAGTAAATGCTTTATTTGTAGTAATACTTATACAAAAGGAAAATATTAAAAAAACCCAATAGTTTTTTTTATCAACAAATTTCTTAATTCCAGAATTTCTCAAAAATAATTTTTTCAAAAATCCATAACTCGAAAAACTACAAAAAATCGGCTAACATACATGGGGTATATTCTGATAGACCATGGACGTAGGGAACCTAAAAAAATTTTTTTGACGTCAAGGGTTGGACCCACCCTGTATAAATATGTCGGGAGACATGCTTCAGTTGGCGCAGGACGTGTACGACATGTCGAGGCATCGAACGTCTGAATAGTCTTATTTACAATAAGAATAGTCTTAATTGCAATGTTTACATTTAATTTGTTAAGAGTGATAAAATCTAGAAAACGATAAGCAATGTTTTGCTTGAGATGTTCTTTGCTTGGTCCATGCAGGTAGACATTAAACGTCATATTGGGATCTACCCGCCTATGAAACGGTAGTTTGTGAGTTGACGGTATAAAAGGTCACTAGCGCAGTATTCAGGGATTCATTCTTGATTTAGACTTGGAATAAAGCATTCCAGGGTTGAGTAAATGATGCATGGACGCAAGCTTATAACTCTCCAGTCGTTTTATATCAGTATAGTTTAAAGTGTTGTAAATAGTCTTGTTTTAAGTGTGTACTTGTTGTGATTATTTAAAGTTTGGAAAATGTAAGACCGTCTGAGTTTCTTGCTGGTTCTTCTCACGACAGAGGTTTACGTATCATTTGTGAACCAGTATAATAAAAGATTGTAATTTACCTTGTGTTTTTAATTATGTGCGTCCATGCATAGTATACACCTTTGTAAGTAGGTACGATGAGTAGATAGAAATTAAATATTCGCTCCCCCGTTCTCGGCTGTCCCTACGACATCAGAAAGTGGGATGTTGACTAATCGCCTACAATAAGTAATAAGTGGTGATGGTAAATGTACCATACGTAAAGAGTGAGGTTTGAAATCATCGACAGTCGGTAAGGTTGAACTATCGTTACTTTTTTATTTGGTGTAAGGTGTAAACTACTCGTATCTTTTGAAGCAAAATCTGTTTCGAGACGTAATTTGAGATATCAAGTTAGTTTTTTTGTGGAATTTCTATTGTTGCAATACGTGTGGGTAGGTACCCCCACCCACTTCACAAAAAAAAAACAGTAATTTAAATAATTTCAAAGAATATCATGGCTCATACTTGTTACTTTTCTGATGTTTGAAATACTAGCAGTTCTGAAATACGGGCTGGTAACCCGTGGTTTTGTTTTGTGGTCTACCAAAAATTGATTAGAGATTTCTTATGCCTGTTTTTTAAGTTTTCTATGCGTGTGAAATTTATGTTACAGAATGTTTCGTGATGATTTCGTTCGTGATGACACCGGTGACTATGTTGTGGCGATGAAACGAGCTCAGAATGTTACAATTTCAAGAACAACACGTTTATAGTAGCCAGAAGTTCTATTCAGGATGACTATGCTGTTGTGATGAAACTACCACAAATTCTTACGAAACGTCCAGGAAATGAAGGAGAATAAAGACTCCATCTCTTCGGGAGTTGTTTTTGGAGCAACGGATATAAAAGGACAGGTTTCGTTCCAATTGTTTTAATGCAAAAATTGAAGCATTAATTTAAAGAAATAACAGTTTGACATTTCTATTTTTAGCGTGAAGTTTTTGTGTTCTCAAAAACGTTTTAATATTTGCGAGATTAACTTGGTTGTAGTAAAGTGAAGCCCATTATTATTTTAATACAAAGTTACCAAAGGATACCAATACCCTAACCTCAACTTTTTATTTTTGTGATCAGTTTAAGTTGAGAGCTCGCATGCAAATTATCTCTGTGATAAAACTGATACCGTACAATTTGATGATTACAGTTCAACATGGTGAATTAGAGCGAGCTGCCGGCCTGCAAGTTGTTGTTGTCATCATGTCCCCACGGCGCGGCAGAGGCTGATGGCTGGTGTCGCTGCTGCCTACCGTGAACACGTGGTGCAGCGCGTGGTGTAGACACGTTGTCAATCCGGTGAGGAGTTCACATTTTGTTGAGCTATTTGAGCCCTGAGCTAATGTTGTTGAGTCATCGAGGGCTTCTACCCTTTCGATTCTATAGAGTTAAAACTTGAGCAAGAAATGCAACATTAAAACTAAATTAGACAGCGATAACGTAAGGTTACGCAAGTTTATTAAAGACTTTATTAAAGTTTTATTAAACGCATTGAGATGTATTTTAACAATTTCTGATATAGGATGATGATGATGATGATGATGATGATGATGATGATGATGATGATGATGATGATGATGGTGATGGTGATGAATATGATGATGGTGGTGATGATGATGATGATGGTGGTGATGATGATGATGGTGGAGATGATGGTGATGATGATGATTATGATGAAGATGGTGGTTATGATAATGATGGTGGTTATGATGATGATGGTGGTTATGATGATGATGGTTGTTATGATCATGATGGTGGTTATGATGTTGATGATGGTTATTATGATGATGATGATGGTTATTGTGATGATGATGGTGGTTATGGTGATGATGATGATAATCATTTCTTATTATTTGGACCGTCAATAGTTTCAGTTTGACTACCTTAGTTCAATTAAAATGGTGGGTACTAGAATTAGTCATTATAGTTTGCAATCGTATAGTCTGCAATCGTGGAATGAAACTATTTACATTTTTGTTGGGTTCAGTTTTCTCGGACTACATACACCATTTATCATTCGTAGTCGTAGGTGTAAAATCGGATCTATTTTTCCGTCTCAGTGCGGCCACGACTGTGAGTGGCGTGCGTTTGGTTTAATGGTGTAAGTGGTCAATGCGTTTTGATTGTCCGACAGCCATGGAGGTGGTTGTTAAGACTCTATTGCTCGATGTAGCATCTGGAGTATTGTAACTTCTGTGAGTACTGCAACCCATTTGTTGTTTTTGTTGAAGTGAAGTGTTTCATTTTTACTATTGTAGAACTATGTCGGTTACTAGCTAGTAAAGTAGTAAGTACATAGACAGACTTGCTAGTCTGTTTCAAATGTTAATGAAGTTGATTTTAATTCCTTAGTTGATTAAATGAGTACCTAAAGAAAATATGATACTGCATTACGGCATTTAATTTTCTATTAACTACATTAAATGCGGAAAGGGTAATTGTTAAATTTAATGAGTTCTTATGTCATTTGAGCTTTCAATGGACTGAGAGCAAGTTCGATGGATTGAGCGTGATCTAATAATCGCATCGGAAGTTCCGGAGCATGTAAAAGGTGCAGTTGGACTGCTTTTTATGTGCAGTATACTCTTTGCGAGGAGTAGCACTTACGCGGCTGAAATGGTTAACTTCTGATGGGTTATTGGATCCTAACAAGCCCATGGACAGGAATTAGATCAGGTGCATGGTTATGGTGTAACCTGGTTGAGTAACTTACGTTTTTGTTTGAGTCGAGGGATTGACTCTTTAGTTTAAATAATTTTGACTTTTAATTGGTAAAACTGAACTTGGTTTCCAAGAAATGTAACCGAGTGATATTTGATGACGTGATGATAGATGTGAATTTTTGGTATACCGTTACGTTCTGGGGGTAAAAATGAGCCGGAGTGTTAATTGCCTAAAGACTGGCATGATTTTTGACATTGTCTTGTCAAAATCCCAAACGTGATGACGAATGTTGTAAATCGTATGTTGGGCAAAGTAATAAGTTGGCTTCAGAGTATGCCCACAGTCAGTTTGGTGACTGTGGATGGTTTTCGTACAATCATGTGATGATTGTAGACAGTGTTCCTGCGTACCTAGCTGAGGTCGTGGATGAAGTGTGCCTACAGTATTATGGTGACTGTAGATGGTATTCCTGCGTACCTAGCTGAGGTCGTAGATGAAGTGTTCCTACAGTATTAATGGTGACTGTAGATGGTATTCCTGCGTACCTTGCTAAGGTCGTGGATGATGAGTTTGCCAACAATGTTGTTGAGAGTTATAGAGTGTTCCTGCAAACTTTATTTACTCAGGTCAGTCAGTGACTGCGCTGAAGGTTATAGATGTGTCCGTGTACTTTACTCGGATAGCGGGTATTTTGTGACTGTAGATTGTTTGTGTTTTGTGACATGTTGATGACTGTAAATTGTTTGTGTTTTTAGATTGTTTTTCTGTGTACATTGCTGAGGTCGTGGACGATGAGTTTGCTTACAGTATTTCTGATAACTGGTATACCTGCGTACCTTGCTAAACTAGTGGATGTGTATAGAGTCACATTGATGATTGTAAGATGTTCCTACGACCCTCTAACAGGTTATAAAAGAGGAGTGTGAAATGGTCGTGTGTAAAATTGTTTCCAATTTGATTTCGTAAAATTTAACAGTAGTCATTTCTATCCCATTATGTATTGAGGTCAGAATGGGTCGACCGTACCAGAGGCTTGATCGTAGCCGTAGCCCGTTGTGTCTGCCTGTGAGTAGTCCGTGGGTACGCGGTGCGCGACAGGCTCTGGCGGAGGTCGCGTTTTAGAGACCGTAGTGTCATAGGGATGAATCGGCGATCCCTTGGGGATGCGCGTAGTGTGTGTGGTTATGTGATAACCATAGGCCACGAATGACATTATGTTCCTCCGAAAGTTTTCTGTAATGTTTTACGTAAAATGTGGCTACGAAAGCCAGATGATACTTGTTTGCTCTAGATTTGAAATTGGTGGTAATTAATTGACCACAAGTGAGCCTAAAATCAGTTGCAAAGATTAAAATGATTTTTCTTGAATTGAGATGATTTTACGTAAAAAAAAAATAAAATAAATAAATCATGATGATGAGGTTGCAGGCGCCCATAGGCTACGGTGACTGCTTTCCATCAGGCGGGCCGTATGCTTGTTTGCCACCGACGTGGTATAAAAAAAAAAAAAAAAAAAAAAAAAAAAAAAAAAAAAAAAAAAAAAAAAATCATTTATTCCGAAAAAACAACCAGGCTACAATTAATATATTGCCCGCCAAACTGTAGAACAGTTTGTTGGCGGAGACATGCTCTCTTATAACTAGCCTATTTATACATTATTAATTATTACTTATTACAGTTACTTTTTTTTTTTGTATAAAGATATTATTCCTGCATGTACCTATCTGACAAAACCGCTTCACATCAGTGCTATAGTGCAGACAACAACACTTCCCTAACCTTCTTTTTAAATGAATATTTTGACAAACTAGTGTCCTTTATAGACAAAAGATTACAAATTGTAGGGACTAGATAACGTCTTGTTCTCCGACCATAATAATTACTTACTCTAGGTACAATATACTTCCCCTGTTGTGCAGATCTAATAGGGTAACATGACCGTTCACTTTTAAATTTAAATTCATTACTACCATATTCTTCTAAAGCTATCATTAAATTTACTGTATCATGCACTGGTAATATTTTACATATCTTGAATAATACTGAGTAGTCGTCTTTACATTTTTCTTTCGTTTTTTTATCTACTAACAATTTAAGAAACCGTATCTGTATTAATCTGATTTGTTCCAAGTAGGACTTAAAGGTGCGGCCATAGCTACTTATACCATAAGATATAATAGAAGCCGCAAGCGTATGATAAACTGTGTACAAAGTAGCCTTGTTTACAATAAACTTCAAGTGATAGATTTTTTCTAAGGCAAGCCTAAGTTTACAACTAACATTTTCAACATGTATTTTCCATGAAAAATTACTATCGACAGTCAAGCCTAAGTATTTATAGCTATTCACGACTTCAATTTCCTTGCACCGACAAGTACCACTCACACTATGCAGGCAATCAAAAGAGTGACCTATCACAACCGGCTTGGCAACACCATATACTTTACTATGGGGCGAGTATATATGCATACATTTAGTTTTAGATAGATTTAGTATAATGCCATTATCATGAGACCATTTCAATATATTATCGAAGTCTTCCTGCAATTTTTGCTGAATAACATTTAAATCATTGTCAGCTAACATTAAGCATGTGTCATCAGCGTACATAAATGCTTTACAGTATTTAACTACGTTACACATAGAATTCACATGCATGCTATATCCAATGGGACCATAGACTGAGCCAGTCGGTACCCCATAAGTGATATTGAACTTCGAACCCACATTTCCGTCTATGACAGTCTGAAGTGTTCTACCCTGCAGGTAAGCTTTAAGCCACTGATTAAGTGGACCACGTATACCACACTCATCCATAGCTTGATGGAGCTGGTGGTGCTCTAAAGTATCAAATGCTTTTTTGAAGTCAATAAAGATAACCACCAGCTGCTTCCGCTCATTTAGACTTTCATTTACGTAGTCTGTAAAAGCTGCCAGCGCAGTTGCAGTACCTCGCCCCTTTCGAAAGCCATGCTGTGAGTTCGAGATAATATTATATTTGTCTAAGAAATTGGACACTTGCTCCATTATATATTTTTCCACTATTTTATTTATCACAGATAGTATCGCAATAGGCCTATAGTTGGCATAGTCAATATGACTGCCTGATTTATACAATGGTCTTATATTGGCAATTTTTAAATCTGAAGGATAAACACTATTTTCTACACAAAGGTTAATAAATTTTGCAATTTATGGGCTAATTTTTTCTTTAACATGTTTAATGTCGGTCACTCTTATAGTATCGCAACCAGGAGTCTTGTTATCGCTTAGACTATTTATTATTTTCAACACATCATGTGCACGAGCCCTACAGAAACGCATTGACAATGGCGCATGACATACATAATTAGAACGATCGAGGAAGGTGTGATCGCACTTATGGGTATTTTTAATGCTAACAACTTCTTCAGTAAATGTTCTTGAAAAATTATTCGAAATATTTTCTAAATTATCTTGTTTTCCTAAGTACTTAATAATAACTTGATCTAAACTTGCCTTATTTCTACCTAGCCAGCCATTAATATGAGACCACATCTTCCTCAAATCCCTCCCACATTTGTGTAGTTGTTCCTGTCTAAATCTATTTTTGGCAGCATTTATGGCTTTGTTTACTTTATTCCGAAACTTGGTATATTCCAAGCGAAAATTATTATTCTGCGGACTTGATTTCCAACGTCTAAACAAATTATCTCGCCTATTTAACAATATTTTTAATTTTGCCGTAATCCACGGCTGTGACTTTCTCTTTTGTCCAGTTTGTTGAATTACTTTCGAAGACTCATATATGCTACCAAAAATCGAACAAAGCTTACAGTATATTTGCAGTGGGCAATTCAAATTTTCCAATTCAAACCAACATATATTATCCAACTTTGCATGTACTAATTTATTACTTAACACAGTCCTAGATTTATTTACAATATTACAAGAATACGTATTTATTGGTTGTTGCATACCTATCAAGTAATGATCAGATATTTTACATCGAACAACAAAAGACGACAGCTCACCCGGTCGGCACCTGACCCATATGTGATCAATGCAAGAACGAACTAAGCGCCCGTCAAGCATCTCTTCCCTCGTGAAGTCCGTAATGGCACACCGAAATCCCAAACCGGACATTAAATCTTTGTAT
This sequence comes from Thaumatotibia leucotreta, assembly GCA_025490895.1. Classification (NCBI taxonomy): domain Eukaryota; kingdom Metazoa; phylum Arthropoda; class Insecta; order Lepidoptera; family Tortricidae; genus Thaumatotibia; species Thaumatotibia leucotreta. The sequence continues at coordinate 62,290 of JALPQI010002620.1, forward strand.
TTTTTTATCGCACTACAACATCTTAAATTCACTTCACTTATGTCCATATTCGTATCTCCCACTAAAATTGTTTGTGAACACGCCGGTATGTTATTTAACACTTGAGCAAGTTCATCAATAAAGCATAGTTTGTTAGTTCGCGGTGGACGATAAACAGCCACTATACGCATGTCCGTACCTCGATCACACGTTAAGCGCGCCAACACCAACTCCATTGTATTTCCATCTAACGTTTCAGCGGCCACAGTAAAATGCCTCCTATAGTAAATTAATATTCCACCACCAGGGTGATCTTTCCGCGCGTGAAGAAATGTTTCGAAACCATCTATTGGAAACTTATATAACTCGTCACTAGAGATGTTTATTTCTGACAATACGATGACATCTAAGTTTTCTATGCAGCCGTCAACAAGCACTAACAGCTGGTTAAAATGCTTCCTTAGCGACCTTATATTAAGGTGCAAAATAATCATTATCAGCTGATAAGTCAGCACACCATTCAACACTGTGATCGTATCTAGTATAGTGTATATCCGTATCTATGCATGACAAAAAATCGTTGAATGTTGATACCGTAATATATAAGTAGTTAACTTATCTAGGATGCCTACAGCGGGCTAAGATGACGAGACCAAGCGACTCAGGGCCTATTTTTTAACTTATTTACGTCATCTTCGGAGCGAATAGTAAAAATTTTTTTATTCTCAGGGTCATCCTTTCGGACCAAAATTTTGCCATTTTGGACCCATATATACTTATAACTGCTCTTCAATTCTGACTTTGTATACCAAAGCAATTGGCGCGCTTGCCTCGTGAGATCTTCATTAAAATAAATGGGTGTCTTATCATTATCATTATATACGTCCGCATTAGTAAGACGTATGGATTTTTTCTTTGCCATCCATTCCGATCGCGCAGTTACTGATGCAAACGTTACGATAACCGGGCGCGGTAACGGCTTATTTTCTTTGTTGGTTTTTTCTGCGCCTACCCTCATAACTTCAGAAATATGAACAGGGCTTAAATCAATGTTTCTAGCCAATTTCTCTACCGTAGTTCTAATATTCTCTCCCTCTTTTTGTTGCAATCCACAAATTTCAATGTTTCTTTCTCGGCCTTTGGCCTCCAAATACGAGATTCGTTCCGCCAACGCTTTATTTTGTTTTTCCAAATTTGTGTTTTTTTGTTCTAGTGCCACTACTTTTCGTTCAATTTTTTGTTGTTTCTCCACTAAGTCATCATATTGTTTTGCATAGAAATCCACTGACTCCACAAGATCATCCAACGTAACTTTCATTGTCACCAATAATTCCAACTTTTTATTAACTTCTGTGAGTATTGAACTTGGTGACGCCGTCTGCATGTCCAGGCTCAGAGTAGCGTCGGCGACAGGCGTCCTTTGTCCCCCAGCACAAGTTACACACATACCCGTTGCCGAGGAGACACATTTTTTATGTAGCACTCCGCCACAGCTACCTGTGCACTTAACACTTTCGGCTTTGGCCACATATTACCTACACTTTTTACAGTTAGCCATATTAATCAAATACAATACCGAAATACGTTGACACACCGTAAACACGTAATAATAATTATCGAACGTCCGCGCACTGAGAGCATCGAGGCGAGACAGATTAAGAAGTAATTTGGTCAGGAGTGACCGAGTGGTAACAAAGACTACTGGTGTACGTGTTTGTTTCAGATAGTACAAGCGAGGACGCTTGTCTTGTCAGTATGGCCGTGTCGGAGACATGCTTCAGTTGGCGCAGACGTGTACGACATGTCGAGGCATCGAACGTCTGAATAGTCTTATTTACAATAAGAATAGTCTTAATTGCAATGTTTACATTTAATTTGTTAAGAGTGATAAAATCTAGAAAACGATAAGCAATGTTTTGCTTGAGATGTTCTTTGCTTGGTCCATGCAGGTAGACATTAAACGTCATATTGGGATCTACCCGCCTATGAAACGGTAGTTTGTGAGTTGACGGTATAAAAGGTCACTAGCGCAGTATTCAGGGATTCATTCTTGATTTAGACTTGGAATAAAGCATTCCAGGGTTGAGTAAATGATGCATGGACGCAAGCTTATAACTCTCCAGTCGTTTTCTATCAGTATAGTTTAAAGTGTTGTAAATAGTCTTGTTTTAAGTGTGTACTTGTTGTGATTATTTAAAGTTTGGAAAATGTAAGACCGTCTGAGTTTCTTGCTGGTTCTTCTCACGACAGAGGTTTACGTATCATTTGTGAACCAGTATAATAAAAGATTGTAATTTACCTTGTGTTTAATTATGTGCGTCCATGCATAGTATACACCTTTGTAAGTAGGTACGATGAGTAGATAGAAATTAAATATTCGCTCCCCCGTTCTCGGCTGTCCCTACGACAAATATTACATCTAGCTATTTTATTATAATTTACACAAGCATTTGAAAATTCGAGCCTCTGCCAAAAAGTTGACCGTCGTTCATCTTTTGGCCCGAACACACAATATTGGAACCATAACTTGACCAGCAAATATCTCATAAAATAAATTAAAAAAAAAACTATTCTTTATAATATACACAATAGAGATATTAGTCTAAAATCTATACTGAAGTTAATCAAGGAAATAAAAGACATATTCGATTTTTTACGTAATTAAAAGCTTAAATTTTTGAGGGCTTTTCTTAATAAGGATCCCATATAAAACGCAATTTAGGCGCGAAGCGCAAACTCGACGACCGCTCACTGCCTCTTGCGTGGCTTAATTGTCTGGGAATTCGCATGCAACACTCGATATAGTGCTGCCGCGTGTTAGAAAAATACTCCTAGGCGTGTAAAATTATTCCTGATTTAATTATTTGCATTTTTAGACCTATCAGTCAACTTCTGGGTGGCAGTCATCTATTGGTGCTTTTACCCTACCTAATATAATGCGATTTTGCAAATACGTACCTGCATACTAGGTGTCACTGTAACTACACTTTTTTGAAGAAAATAGGTCCATTACATAATAAAAATTTGAATAATCCTGTATCTCGGGAACCATGTTAACCTCAAATAACATAACCAAATGTTTTCTTAGACTGTTTACACGTTACTTTAATTAAATAAAATAAAAAATAGTACGTTTATCGCTTAACTTGGTAAAAAATTAGCAGTTCATTTTAAATTTTGGGTATTATAGCCAAAAACACCAAAAAATTACCAAAAAAAAAGTTACTTCACTTACTTCACCTTAAAGTTTTGCATCAGACTACCAATCACCCTTTAATATTTTTTTTAGTACAGATGGTGCGTTTCTTACGCGCTATATAGTGCGAGAAGTGGCTCATTTTACGTCAGGTCCAAAACTTCGGAGGGCCACCTGTACTAAAAAACGTCGTATGAGACACGTGCAAAAAGGAAATTCGTAAGTAACTCGTGTCGATTTAAAACACTACCTTCGGTCGTGTTTTAAAACATCGCCACTTGTTTCGATTTTCTTATTTTTTCGCACTTGTGCCGTAATGTCGTTTTAATTCTAACCTATACTCTCATAAAAAAATTGAATAAGCAACAATAAATATAGAATTTACTATAAATAAAACGTTTCTTTAAGTTAGAATATTATAATTATCTAACGATTTCTTACATGTAAAGGTCTCTAATTCGAAGACAAAGTAAATAAATAAGAAAATGTGATGTTGTAGACCGGAAAATCTAGTTGTTGGTACCAGGTAGTTGTAGTCGTTTTATCCCAAAATTTGTAGGTACACGATATATGTCTGTCTACCGAAAAGACGATAAACTAAATCTGACGATGACTCGTGTAGTTATAGGTTTAGCCGCAAAAACTGAGGACGTCAGGTTCAAATACCACCCCATATTGACGAAAAATAGTTTAAGTAAATAAAATACTCGTAATCTACTTGGCTCCTTCTTAATTATTCATTATCATCTTCATGTTCTTTTAATACACATTAAGTAATTATAGATTCATTTTCAGATATAGGTAACAGCGTACCTAATAACAACTAATTCAGAATATGGAAATAATAACAGCTAGAATTGCAGATAATTGATTACCTAAACAATAATATCGATAATTTTGTAATGTTGTCATAATTCCATATTAGTAGCCAAGGAAATTGAATAGCAATAGTACAACACCCAGTCAGCAATAACAACTCATATTATTTTTATCGCGATGATTTTGTTAGAAAATCCAGACGTCACACAAGAATCTCGACAAGATGTTATTTTAGACGAAGATTTCATTAAAATCTTCGAACCAATTTTAAAGTTCCAAAAAATGTTAGGTACCAGTCGTGTAGATATTAATGATGGCTTAATTACTCTACCCACGATACTACACAAATGTTACACAGCAATTTGCTTAATGGTTATGTCGATTTCTATTCTGCAATTAATTATGACTTATATGGGAAGGTTTTCCGATGATCGCAAAATGTTTTATGTATGGACAGTGGGACTCATGTCGGTTCAAGTGGTATTTGCTGGATTTTTAATTTACGCTCGATTTTGCAATACAGACGGTAATATGAATTTATATATTAAAATGCAAGAAATAGATCGCATGATGAAAACAAATATGACTTGTAATTTAATGCTTCACAAACGAAACAGAAATACGACTTACTCTTTGGCTATCTTTTTTGCGGTTTTGTTCGTAGCTTCGTGTATTCTTGGCGGTCACGAATTTGAAATTTTAGAAATTCTTGGGTCAGTTTATACTTTAGAAACTGTAGTATTTGAGTTGTTTTGCTGTTCAAGCCACATACGTTTCTTCTACACTAGGATATCTCAGCTAAATTCTCTAATCAAAAAGCATATCAAGAAAGATAAATGTAGTATTTCAGTGCTAAGTAAAGGAATCGAGTCGACCAATCGGCTCATTACGTCAATATATTGCCGAGATTTTGTTCCAAGGGACATTTGCTTAAAAGAGATTTTCACTGGTTTTACATTATTTAAGGAGCAGTACAGATTTCAGGTAAATTTTCCATATGTGTAAATGTAAACCTATTGCATCTGATATTTAAATTCCTTGAATGATTATAAATCACGAAATATTGTTGCTTATTGATATTTTGAAGTTTTATGTAAGTACCTGTTTACCGAGCAACGTGCGTGATTATTGAGCAGTTTCCAAAAAGTATGTAATACGTATACAGTTAAGAGATATCATTAAATGTCTGTTTAGTTTTCCTATTTGGTTACCATTTTTTATATGATTATTAATACGTTTTAAGCACTGTTCTATTATTTCGAATAATAAAGAAAGTCCACCATCTACAAAACTTAAATTGCTAATATACATCCAATAATTGCATTTTGTATCATTCAAAGAGTTGGTAACCTAATAGTAAAACGGTAACGGTATCTACAAAACTTAAATTGCTAATATACATCCAATAATTGTATTTTGTATCGTTCAAAAAGTTCGTAACCTAATAGGAAAACGGTAAAACTCGTGCATTTAGTCCTAAATAATTCCTTACAAACTTGTTGAGAACTGCGCAAGTAATTAAATTTTTTTTTTCAGATGTTTATATATTGTGTAACTTTCGTTATTTGGATTTTATTTACGTTTGAACATGGCATTCTTGCGCTGCAGTCCGAGGCAGAAGACAAGGTACTTCTTTACTTACGTGTTTCCATTTCACTTCAATGTAAACTTTAAAAATGTGTTAATAATTTGTTTGTCTGTTTCAGAAAATATTACTATATGACTTTATGTTCCTTCTGTCAGTATCCTTGATTTATATGCTTCTACTTCTTTGGCTAAGTATAGGAACTGAGATTTTTTTGCGAGAGGTTTATAAAACGAAACATCTGTCCATTTTGATAATGTGTTATTCTGTCGAGGGTAAATATACTTTTACTACCATCTGCTACTACTACATATCATATTTAATAATTATTAATACTTTTTAATACCTTAACTAAAAATATAAGTCTAAGCTAATTTAATAGAACAATAAGTAAAAAAAACCGGCCAAGTGCGAGTCGGACTCGCGCGCAAAGGGTTCCGTAACATTATCAATTTATTATTAAAAAAATACAGTTAAATAAACCTACTTCAAAAACTATAGGAGGTAATTTAATCAAACCAAAAATCGTTGATGATAGAGTTTATTAATGTGCATAACATATATTTTTTTTAGAATTTTATATCACGTAGTTTAAAAAAAAAAGGGGGGGGGGACACATTTTTCATACTTTGAGAGCTGATATCTCGAAAATGATTTGCTTAAATAAAAATGAAATGTATGAACCTTCATATCATTTTCAAAGACCTTTCTATTAATACCCCACACGCTTATATACAACTAAAAATTATTTTTTATCCCCCAGTTACATGTATGGAGGGCCCCCACCCCAATGGTTTTTTTTACAATTTAGTATCATAATCCTGTAGCGGTTCATACAACACATACCCTTACCAAATTTCGTTACTGTAGCATTTATAGTTTCCGAGTAAATTGGCTGTGACAGACGGACAGACGGACAGACGGACATGACGAATCTATAAGGGTTCCGTTTTTGCCATTTTGGCTACGGAACCCTAAAAAAACACTAAACAATACGCACATCTCATCTTCTTCTAAATATTAGATATCATATATACCTAGTCCATTACAAATACCATGGCCCGATGCCACTTAAAAGTTTTAAGTGGCATCGGGCCATGGTTTTTGAAATGGAGTTTACCAAAGAAAAAAATACCGAATCAACGCCAGTATGGAATGTGAACCCAAGTCCTCAAGCTTTCCTCAGTTTCCTGAGTTTTCCAGTGGTTTAGGCATCAGCCGCTAAAGTTGAGGATGTAGTTAAGTACAAATCCCACGTCTGGCGTTGGTAAACTTCGCTATTTCTCTTTGGTTTTGACATCTAATATTTAAATTTGTGTAGGTACTTAGTAGTGCTATTACTTAAAAATAAAACTCAAAAATAATATATCATAAAACGATTTGAGTTTTACAAAATAGCATCTACCAAAAGTTTTGCTCTGTCACCCGGCTGAAGCTTCTTAGGCAAGTCTTCAAGTTGTTGGTCGCCGCGATACAGACACGCCTGGTTACCAATGCTTATCCAATTATCATTAATACTTTTTGTTTAATGAAGATTTTTTTTCATTTTCATTTTTTTCATTTGTTCCACAAAATATGTATTCTTCTTGTATGTTTCTCAAAATCCCGGGCTTTTTCAATTCTAGGAGGGGGAAAAAATGTCCCGAACTTTGGTGCCCATTCCAGAAAAACTGTAGTAAGATGATGATGAGGTTTTTCACTTTTAGACACCCTATTAGCGTGAAAATACCCTGGGGGCTACCACGATCTACTAATGCATTTCAATTTAAGACCTACTCTGAATCGCGAAATCGCGATGTGTCAGTTCTATAGAATAACTGCCAAAAACTGATAGGCCGTTCCTAAACTGAATCGCATTTAAGAGATCAAGGTAGCCTCCCTGAAATGCTATACTGTATCGATTATGAACAGAGATCGGATAAATGTGCGTCATTGTTCGCAATAATAATTATGGACATGAGTCATGTCCATAATTATTATTGCGTTCAATGACGCACATTTATCCGATCTCTGATTATGAAATACGAAGTAGGTACATAATTAACTATACCTAACAAATTCTGTTTTTCAGGCCCTTTCAGAAACACGGCTAAGAAAATGCTGAAACTGATAGAAGAGACGCCTCCAAACTTTTCTGTATACGGGATGTGGACCATGGACGCGCAACTCATGATTGGGGTCTTCAACCTCGTCACCAGTTTGATATTAACTATTATACAGTTCACCTTTTTGTAAAACATTTGTTTGTTAACCAAGTTATGAATATTATGAACATTAAAAAAATCTTTATCATAATTAAAGAAATAGTCACTGTTTTGTTTCGTTTTATTGCGTTCAATTATTATGAAAACGCATTTAGAAAGGGATTGAGCTTATTTTATGTCACTTGAACTATTGAATGCATTTTTTTTGACATTGTAAGGGTGAGCAGATAAATTAAATGGTCGTTTAGAATAATTAATGGATTAAATTTTTTAACACGTCAAATACATATTCTAGTTTACATAAATATTTATTTAATCTTTTTTGCACAATAAAAAAGTGCAATTATAAAAAGTACCTACATACTTTAAGGCATTATCTACCGATCAACTGTTGGGCGAATATAAAAAAAATATTATTATTGAAATTACCTTCCAAATTCCTAATCCACTTACAAAACCGTGTTCAGAAAAAACTTCAATGATTTCCTGCAACGTATCTCTTGGATTAACCCAAATTTTCAGAAACTCAGAAACGATTGCATAAGTAAATTACGCAGTGGACATCAAAACCTTCGTGTACCTAGTATTCGGTTTGTTATATCGTTAGTTGTAATATGAATTAATGTAACCACCAAATGACGATTTTTCAGGAGCGCCCAAAAACGAATTTGACATTTATAAAGTATGTTGTATCTTTATAGTTAATTATCCTATTGAAATGATATTTATCTTGTTTGTTTTATTATTGAGAGGTCTATTTGACTGTCAGTTACTAACTGCGACCACGGTTGTAGTTCAGGAAATGGCTGGTGCTTACGTTTTTTTTTTTTTTTTTTGGGATACGTTATAAATTTCATGAAAATCATCAAAAGTGGATTTTGTAATTTAGTGTAACTCACAAATTGAAATCGAATTGCTTATGAGCCATACAATACAGATGGCGCTTACAGCATCGACAATTATAAAAATATGGCGCTTACATCAGGTAGGACATATTTTGTACTTACAAATTCGTACTTACGTTAAAATATTGTGTAGGTATGTTTTTTTGAAATCTTTTTAATAAAAAACGTAGAAACTTAATAAATGGCAAAGTTTTTGTTAACGTAATCGACATTTTTTTCTGGATATCAATATTTTATATACCTACACCGTTCGATAGAGCAGACCGACGATATATGATTTTCTTTATTTTTATGTTACGAAGGTAGACAACTGAGCTCTCAGAGTCTCAGCCCACCTGATGGAAATCAGGAACTGAGGCCATAGACACAGGACATAGTGATAAAAAATGAGGACTTAGATGGATTGCCTCTATCAATGCCAGTAATTACACCGGCTATCTTATCCCCAAACCGAGACACAGGCACAGCAGTGAGAACACTTCTATTTAGCACACCTATAATTCCTGATATTTTCATATAAAACGAATGACAAAATTTGCCGAAAATACATAGAGTGCGAAGAAAATACAAGTATTTAGGTATAGTAGATTATACACCAAGGGGATAAAGCACTGTTTTGTGTCACGGGCGCGATATTGAATCCTGAACGGAACGAAGGACTCCCAGTTTTACTCCCGAGCGCAGCGAGGAAGTTATAGATCTAATAAAAGCGAGGGAATGAAGACAAGAGTCCTGAGTGCAGTGAGGGATTTTAAGCGCCCAAGACAAATACAGTTTTATTCCCGAGGTATATACTCTACTTTTCTCACCTTATGCGAGACAATAAAAAACAGGCTTAGTAATAGGTACTTAGTAGATAATATTTATTGCAGCAAAATTAATAGTGTTGAAATTGTCTTCTCTTACCTTTCGTTATCCCGGCCATACCGGCTAAATTTACAACCCGTTATCAATGTATTTGATGCAAAAACATACATTTAGTTAAAATTATTGATATTTTATTAGTATAATTATCGTAAAAATAAATTAACGAACTTGATTCATAATGTGCTATCGAAAGGCATCCAAAAACAAAAATAAAGACGCATACGAAAAAAAAAACAAAATAAATACATGTCGATCACTATGGTACATAATATGAGAACAATGTGTATATTATATCAGTTGTATATGTATATGACATATTTTACTAGCTATAGGCACTGTAGTAAATGTAAGTAAATTACATTATAATAATATTAATATTGCTAAGAGCGCTCTACATAAAAGCCAATTTGATTATATCTAGCTAATTATGTGGCACAGTCCGACACACTCATCTGAAGATATACCGTCACGTTCTCATTCTCGATTTTTGTCAGCACGTTTCAACATGGCCTTTAAAGTCCAGAGCCATTCCGAATACCTTTCGAAAGATATATTAGAAGAAAAGTTTATAAGAATCTTTCAGCCATTCCGCTTTGTTCAAAAGATACTCGGGTCAAGTCGAGTGGATGCCAAGGACAGGTCTGTCTCAGCACCGACTTTTCTCCAAAAACTCTACACAATCACCTGCATGGTAATGACAATTATTTCCACTAATAATTTGTTACAATCTTACTCAACGGTATTCTATTCGGATCACGGAATGAAAAAGATGTGGACAAGTGGAATCTGCGCTCTTCTCGGCGTATTTTCGCTTAGCATTATAAATGCCAGATTTATCAATAATGATGGTAATATACAACTGTATATTAAAATAGACCGCGTTATGAAGCTTGGGAAAAACGAACAAATTTATTACCAGCACTATAAACGCAACCGTGCCATTGCTTTTGCTTTGGGATTGTTTACTTTTACCTTGCTCATTGTAACAGTGTTTCTTGTAAAAGACAAATTTGGAATAATGGAGCTACTTGCAACATTCTGGGCTATAGAAATTTTAATATTTGAGATAATCTGCTGTTCCAGTCATATGATATATTTTACCGACCGGGTTAGGTTAATAAATTCGACTATTCTTTCCCATTTACAAAAAGGAAATATAAATACTGCAGATGTTCTGTGCGAACAATTCGAATCGAACGCTGTAGAGGCCGTAGACCGTTCCCTGGAGAATATCTTTGAAGGATTTAATTCATTTCAAAATCAGTACCGGTTTCAGGTAAGTTCAATTACTTATTATTAGAATTATTATCATTTGTTTTCAGGTTTGGTATGATATTGATCCTAATGTAAGTAATGTATAATATTTAACCAATAGGAAACTTACGTCACTCTAGTACCTTGTAAAAATGACAGGTAGTAAGAAATCTATTACAAGCTGGTTTCAAATGGTTGACTGTACCTAAGTTTAAAACTATAGCAAATAATAGATCAAGTTTGTTCTCATGAACCATGGCGTCGATTTTAAAGCAAACATGAATTAAAACAGCATTCAAATTGTTTTATAGATTATTACAAAATATTATAGGTATAAATGCCCACAATCGCCACGCTCGGCAAGCGGATTGGCGATCGCAGTAATGTGTCCGCTATGATGACGCTGCTGCCCATCATCAATCTTTTATCAAATAATGGTCAGTGACACTTCAATCCCTTAGTCGACTCTTACGACACCCGCAGGAGGAGTTGGGGTGGTGACAAATGTATTCTTACTGCCGTCACCACACGGCCAATAAATGTAAAATATATGTGAAATAAATGTAAAATATATCTGAAAACAATTACCCATATACAAAATAAACTGAACAACAGACCATATTTTTCAGACCATGAATTCAGTAAAATGTTCGAAATGTCAGGATTTAATTAATTAATGCACGCGTTATGATCAATTTCCATAGTTTAGATACTACAGCAGTAACGTTTTTCCAGGTATTTATATTCACCGCATCATTTGTTGGCTGGGCTCTGTACACTAATAAGTACGCAATTTTAGCCTTGCAGTCTTTACAGGACAATATAAATATAGACACGGTACACCAGGTTCGTTTCAAAAAATATTTCAAGTCTATGTAGGGCTACTGTAGTCGTATCATGCGTTGGCAAGTAATGTTAACGTAAACGTAAGATTCCTTTTTTGAAGAACCCAATAATGTATGCCCTTTGAGAAAATCTGTATCTGTAAATAAATACTACTAAATATATGCAAGTGTCCTGAGTATACATAATAACTGACCGACTCATCAAGTGCAGCGGCCCTACCGCTAACTTAGACATCCGCAAATTTCGAAAATTTGTCACTGTCACTCTAATGGCACCTTCGTTGGAGTGACAAAGACAAATCCTCGAAATTTACTTGTTTCGGAGCTTGCGGTAGTAAAGCCAGAGCCGAAATGACAGAATTTAAAAAAATTGTTGAATTTTATACAGAAACTAGCGACCCGCCCCGGCTTCGCACGGGTACTAATACCTATGTAGGTATAAAACATTTCTCTTGAATTACTCTACCTATTAAAAAAAATCTCATCAAAATGGTTCTCTAAATCATTTCCTAAAATTGTACGAATATTACATCGCAAACAATTTTTCGCATAAAGTCATTTCGCCGAATGATCATGTTCCAATTGAATTTTATGAAATCGTTTCATTTCCCAACTAAATGGTTGGCAATTCAATCTTTGGGCTTGATTTTTAATTGAAACTTTTTATAATACATATTTTCATGTGGTTTATGGCTTAGTTGGTATAATATACATTTAGTTAACTAATAACAAAACAGTCGGTGCTGTAAGGTCGCAGTTTCACCTAACACTCCTCGCTTCGCTCGTCATCGTACCTAACTGGACTCTGTGAAATGATTTTTTAACGGTATTCTTTGTTTGGCAAGTTCAGAAACACGGTTATGCTAAAAAGTTTCCACATATAGGTACGAAAAGGATGACGAAACGTTATTCGGCCTAGTGAAAGATTTGACAAATGATGAGTAGGTATGCTAAAAGCATTGTGTCATCACAATAATCCGTTTTATAATAATTCTGCCAAACGTTGTCATACAAAAATTTGCAAATAGTTGGTTGCCAAAGTGAACCATCGGCGAAATGTTGGTTGGCAAATGAAAGGGCAAAAAAGTTCGGAGAAAAAGCAGAACTTTTAAAATGATGATCTCTCCATATGTTCCACACACTTTGTAGGAAAATATAGACCAATTAATATTTAATGTTTCAGCAAGTTCTCAGTATGGATTTAGTGCATATAATCGTACTAGCTCTTCTGAAGACAATCGTTTTAGCGGCTCTATGCGCAAGAAGCGAATTGTTTGTGCGAGAAGTTGATAAAACAAAGAAGTTGACGATTTTCATTTTGTCGCGTTATATAGATGGTACGAAATTATATTATATACCTACATTTACATTTTTTTACCTAAAGGTTCATGCCGTTCATGGTACGTAATCCTAGTTTTAACAACTAGTTTTTAAAAACATATAATATTAAGTAAGGAATATCAGCATCTGTCGGTCCGGTCTGTGGTCAGGCAACCCATCTCACTTTGGACTAATATGAGGACCCTTATCAGGTATACTTGGCCAGGGTCCTACAGGTACCTTCTCTATGTGGATCCACTTATTGGGTCGAAACATGTTGAGCAATCGTCGACTTACATTACGCGAGCACCCGTTGCTCTAAATATTTGAATATGTTTGAGACTCACTTTAGCTATACTATAATTCTAAGATATGAGAATAACCTCATCCCTCATCTACTCGTGGGTGAATTGCTGCGTGAACGCGAATGTTGAGCTTACGAGAGCGCATTGCAGAATCAACTCCACACTTGCGATCGACGCTGGTCGCCGCGATTCGCTCGCGAGTAGGGAGGGGCCTCAAGGCTTACTTTATATATTCGTTTGTTTCAAGTTTATCCCCTTCGTCTCTTCACATTCCAGGTCCATTAAGAGAAAAAGCCAAGAACATGCTGAAATTAATAGAAGAGTCGCCGCCTCGCTTCTCGGTTTACGGCATGTGGCGGATCGACGTCAAATTCCTACTGAACCTTTTCAATATAATAACAGGCTTCATTGTCATTATTCTGCAGTTTGCGTTTCTATAAACAATAACGTATCCGACAATTCAACTATACTACTTAATTTCATGTACCTATACAATTATACATTCACTATGCAAAAAATCGTTGTTTCACTTACCGAACTTGTCTACATGGTATATTTTATTACAGGGAGTTTACATTTGAAATTAAATTTTCATTGTATAATTTGAAAAAATAGATTCATTGCATTAGCAAGAAGAAAATATACAGGGTGATTGGAAAACCGATGCAAAGCTTTAAGTTAAAGTAAGTATCTATACGTAAGACCATTTAGATCCAACTTTGCTATTATAGCTAACCATTGCCGTCTTTAACGAAATAAGGAAGACGAAAAAGGAGAATACCATTAGGTACTTCTTAACATTTTAAGTAATTTACGAAAACAGAGTTTCTAAAAATATATCCGATACATTACTATTTTTTTTACATATTATAGATTTAGGCCTGGAGGTGCAAAAATTTTGCTCTGAAAGAATGTTCCACAACTAAGTATCTTAAATAAAAATAATAAATATGGTAAGAAAGGGAGCGTGCAAGTATTACGTAACGCAAATATTGAAGATTCCATTGTAACGCACCTTAACGTTCTTCTGTACGAACGTGGGTGGGGCGGCACCCCCCCCCCCCTCTCTAAGCGTTACGTAACAATCAAATGAGCATTTTTATCTTATGCCTAAAGTCGCAAAAGTTATGTTATAGTTTTTATCCTTAGTATAGTTTTAATTGCCTTTGTGGTAATTAGATTCCCCATGAAACGTAACTGAAAAGGGTTGCCAATTTGGGAGTTTTGATTCCCTAGTTTTTTACTTAAAAAATAATGTTCGTAACATGTTATAAGGAGAATTGTGTTACGTAAACGGAAAAGTCAAGTATATTTCTAGGTAAAAAAATAATGTCATTAAAATAAAGAGTCCATTAATTAATGATATGAGATATGTATCGATAAATGGTATCATAAATAGTATGGAGAGTAAATTAAGTAATTGATGTTGATTCGTTGTACTACCGATTCCAGTGGCAATATAAACGGCCGTTAACACTTAACTTAATTGAGAAACGTAAACTAACAGGAGTGATCGTATTGTGAACACGTATCCAGGGTCCCACAGGGTGTCAAGTCAAGTATAGTTAACGCGATGAAAAAATTAAATAATACAAGTGATGTCCCCGCTAATAAAACACAAGAATACCTATCCCATGATATTTTGGAAGAAGATTACATTAAAGCATTCCAACCATATCGTTTTATTCAAATTATATTAGGGTCATGTCGCGTTAATGTTAAATACAGATTCGTTACTGCGCCAAGTGTTCTGCAGAAATGCTACACCATTTTGTGGTTGATAACGATTTTCTTTGTGTCAGGAAGCTTACTATATCTGTATTCGAAAAGAAATATAGACCGTGTAATGAACAGCATTTGGATATGTGGGTTGGGAGCACAATTAACAATATACTCAATTAGCATATTTCATGCTCGTTTCTTCAATAATGCGGGAAATGTTAAATTGTTTAACAAAATGCAAGAAATAGATCACATTATGAAACTTGAACACACCAGTATCAATAACATTCAATATAAGTTCAACTTGGTGACAGTTTTGACTCTCGTTGTAGTGTTTGTTATAATTAATGTTGTCAGTTTCGTAATAACTAGAGTTGATTATGAAATTTATCAAATTACAATACCGTTGTGCGCTTTGACATCGTTTATGATTGAGCTAAGCTGTATTAGCAGATATATTGCTTACTTCACCTTGCGGATAGAACTGA
The DNA here is from genome assembly GCA_025490895.1 of Thaumatotibia leucotreta. Taxonomy (NCBI): domain Eukaryota; kingdom Metazoa; phylum Arthropoda; class Insecta; order Lepidoptera; family Tortricidae; genus Thaumatotibia; species Thaumatotibia leucotreta. The sequence goes on from JALPQI010002620.1 coordinate 77,779, forward strand.
TAAATACAATAATTATAAATCACTTTAGAAAAATTAACTCCTCAGTTGTAGATCTTCAAATTGAAGAAGATTTAGTATTAAAACAAATGTTCGGAAACATCCCATTAGAATGGCATGATTTTGAGTCAAGTGAACCACACAAATATTTAAAAGAAATTTTTCACGGATACGCTAAATTTCAAGAGCTACACAATTTTCAGGTAGTTTTATCCTCTTTATGGTAATCAAGGTTGTACCCATTGTACCTATCTAATTAGCATTGCACCTATAATTATTTTAAATAAGTCGATATCCCCATAGTTAACTTCGCTTCGTAGCTTCATAACGATAATTCAATTTATCCAAATATTTATACAGTGTGTGGCCTACAACCGGGGTGAAAATTTAAATGGTGCACTAATAAGCTAAGCAACAATCATTTCCACATAAGTATAGTAATTAAAAAAAAACATTATTTTTTTTGCATTTTTTTCTAGGAATATTTGTTATTATGGGTTCTTTTACTTGACTTAAAACTTATGAATAACTTATCATTTTTGTAACATTGAAAAATGTACAAAAACTTAAAATAACGTACCAAATTAGTGTAAAAATAAAACCAAAATAACTATTATGACTCAATACCTGGTGATGATGTCTTGCGACTAACAAGCTACGATATCGTAATGCCGAGATCCAGTACTTCGGGTCCATAACTTTGAATAACAATATCTCCAAACTTATTAATTTTTAAACATCGGGACCTTTACATGATTATTGCGGATAGCCTAAGTAGTCACCCATTTCATTTTTCTCCCGTGTTCAGGGCCACACACTGTATAACTGTACTTTAATCCAGGCTTTAACACACACATGCTGAGTGGCATCCTTTTTGGTGTTCAAATCCTTACTGTTTGATACTTGTATTTATTGTTCTGTATTGTATGCCACCAAATAAACCATTCTTATTCTTATTCTTATTCTAAAACCTAATGTTACCGATACTTGCAAAGGCATAGTACCGCTATACTGTATATGTGCGTGCCCATTGAGGGTCCACGTTGGAATTTTGAGCTTTTGAATGTGTCAGTCTTTAGTAAAAGTTCTCAAACATTTGTAAATTGAACCTCTAATTTGTAAAAGTCAGCACTCAAAAGTTACATTCGGTTAAAGGTGGACCCTCAGTCGTGACTGTCAGGTTCCATATTTAATAATCCACTTCTTTACAACTGCTATAAATGACTACTTTTAGTAAAAGATTTGTAAAACTAATTTCATTCATTGTGACTCCTTTCTGCTAACTCAATAAGAAAAAAAAGCATGCAAAATGTGGTCCCTCACTTGATCGCGATAAGTTGACATTAAGACAGAACAAAAGTATTATTTGAAATAAAGGTGTGACTGAGAGTTAGTAAAAGTACTTGAATCATTGTCAATTTTACAAATCTTTTACTAAAAGTAGTCATTTATAGCAGTTGTAAATTTGAAGTGGATTATTAAATATGGATACCTGACAGTCACGACTGAGGGTCCACCTTTAACCGAATGTAACTTTTGAGTGCCGACTTTTACAAATTAGAGGTTCAATTTACAAATGTTTGAGAACTTTTACTAAAAACTGACACATTCAAAAGCTCAAAATTCCAACGTGGACCCTCAATGGGCACGCACATATACTGTATGACAGTGCGAGCGCGATATAATGCATTACGTAATTGAATAAATCCTAACGTACTTTCCAACTCAGGGCACGGCTATAGGTACTCAAAAACATGCATTTTATACCATTCGTAATAATTATACAATTGTACCTACGTATGTACTTTTCGCGTCCCTATTTGCAGATTCTACTCTTCTTTAACGCAATGATTGCTTGGGTCCTCATTACCTTTGAGTATGCAATACTTGCATTGCAGAAAAACATTGATCTGGTAACTATAACTTTTTATTTACATTCCGTGTTTTAAATATGTATAACAGGGTATTCATGAAAAATAATATTCTCAATTTCAGAACTTACTACTGACGGACTTCTCGCAACTGAACACTGTGCTAGTCGTGGAAGTTTTTCTGCTTTTCACGTTGTGTATCCACGCTGAACTATACACCCGAGCAGTCAAGAAAACAAAGAAACTCTCAATTATAGTTGTATCTCGTTATCTTGATGGTGAATATATTTTACAAACCTTCGAAAAACGCGCATACCGTCAACTAAAATTCAGGACCGTTTTTGAAAGGCAATTTAGTAGGTACCTAACTATGGCGTGCGGCTTCCATTTTTTATTTGTTCGTAGGATTTTTTAAGTTATCAGGAATTTGTCCCTGTGAATTTCTGTTAAGGTTCAGTCAGATTCACCGATCAACCCCACGTATCATAAAAAGTTATAAATATGTACCTAGTGTCTTTGGACCTTTCGACCGCCGTGGTGGCATGCACGCTCCAATACAAAATTACTTTAAATTACACCATGCAAGCTACCAGGCTATACCTAAGGCTTATTATTTACTACTGCGATCTTCGAAATTTGTAGGTACAATTCGAGGATTTGTCTCTGTCACTTCAACAAAGCCGTCATTCGAGTGAGAGAGTAATCCTCGAAATATGTGGATTTCGAATATCGCGGTAAGGCCGCAGAGCTTTCATAGGACAACAGAACAACTTTTTTATTTTGCTGAATAGGACATTACATTTAGAAACCAAATCAGACCTCCACTTTATTTATCAGACTCAGGCGAATATTAAATTGTCTGTCATACCGTAATACTACCCAACTAGTCCAAAAGCTCCCAACTATGGTCCATAATTAAGTCAAATATCCTCGGTTTAGTGTAATTATTATATTATTGACGCAGTTGTTACACAAAACCTCCTCATTAATGATTAAAAAACTTAGAGAAAACCAAAATAAAAGATTTCCATTGATGTTTAATTACGAATTCAACTTGTGGATCATAGTTATAGTAGTGGACTACACATAGTTGTATGGTTTTACGGTATCTCATTCTGTCGAAAGGTTAAAATGTGTGTTATACTTACTTAATTATTCTCCCAGGGCCGTTAATGGAGAAAGCATCAAAAATGCTGGAGCTGATAGAAGAGAGCGCGGCCAGTTTCTGCGTGTACGGCATGTGGCGGCTGGACGCGCGGCTGCTGCTCTCCGTGTTCCAGGTGCTGACCAGCTGGCTCGTCACTCTGCTGCAGTTCGCCTTTTTATAAAATGTAGCGACAGAGGAAAATAGCACTTTGATCAATTGAACTTCCCTATATCATGTCTGTTATTAGAGGAAGCATCAAAAATGCTGGAGCTGATAGAAGAGAGCGCGGCCAGTTTCTGCGTGTACGGCATGTGGCGGCTGGACGCGCGGCTGCTGCTCTCCGTGTTCCAGGTGCTGACCAGCTGGCTCGTCACTCTGCTGCAGTTCGCCTTTTTATAAAATGTAGCGACTGAGGAAAATAGCACTTTGATCAAGATCGAACTTCCCTATATCATGTCTGTTTCTTACAATTATAAGCTAATTAATTACGGATAAAAATACCTAAACTTACTAAATATCACGGTGTTTTTGATTATTCGGTACTTATTCCTTATTTAAACAAGCCGTAAATGCAATCAAATGCACCTGTACTGACACTGACTGTGTTTAAGACAAGATGAACTAATCATCGCGTAACTTGAATGTGGCTCTATTGTAAAAGTGTTTGCATTCGCCCTACTATGTAACAGTCTCAACTCTTAATGGGACAATGTTTCCCATCTTATTTTAAAACTTCATCTCACTGAAAAGGGTCAAAATCAAAAACAATGCAATTTTCATGTGACTCGTGTTTAATAACGGTTAAATAAACATTTATTGTAACCGCAAAGGATATGCATATTTTGTCAGGGCCGTTATTAGAGGAAGCATCAAAAATGCTGGAGCTTATAGAAGAGAGCGCGGCCAGTTTCTGCGTGTACGGCATGTGGCGGCTGGACGCGCGGCTGCTGCTCTCCGTGTTCCAGGTGCTGACCAGCTGGCTCGTCACTCTGCTGCAGTTCGCCTTTTTATAAAATGTAGCGACAGAGGAGAATAGCACTTTGATCAAGATTGAACTTCCCTATATCATGTCTGTTTCTTACAATAAGCTAATTAATTACGAATATAAATACCTAACTTACTAAATATCACGGTGTTTTTGATTATTCAGTACTTATTCCTTATTTAAACAAGCCGTAAATGTAAATTAGTTATTCAAATGCACCTGTACTGACACTGACTGTGTTTGTTAAGACAAGATGAACTAATCATCGCGTAACTTGAATGTGGCTCTATTGTAAAAGTGTTTGCATTCGCCCTACTATGTAACAGTCTCAACTCTTAATGGCACAATGTTTCCCATCTTATTTTGAAACTTCATCTCACTGAAAAGGGTCAAAATCAAAAGCAATGCAATTTTCATGTGACTCATGTTTAATAAGGGTTAAATAAACATTTTCTGTAACTGCAAAGGATATGCACATTTTGTCAGGGCCGTTATTAGAGGAAGCATCAAAAATGCTGGAGCTGATAGAAGAGAGCGCGGCCAGTTTCTGCGTGTACGGCATGTGGCGGCTGGACGCGCGGCTGCTGCTCTCCGTGTTCCAGGTGCTGACCAGCTGGCTCGTCACTCTGCTGCAGTTCGCCTTTTTATAAAATGTAGCGACAGAGGAAAATAGCACTTTGATCAAGATTGAACTTCCTTATATCATGTCTGTTATTAGAGGAAGCATCAAAAATGCTGGAGCTGATAGAAGAGAGCGCGGCCAGTTTCTGCGTGTACGGCATGTGGCGGCTGGACGCGCGGCTGCTGCTCTCCGTGTTCCAGGTGCTGACCAGCTGGCTCGTCACTCTGCTGCAGTTCGCCTTTTTATAAAATGTAGCCACAGAGGAAAATAGCACTTTGATCAAGATTGAACTTCCCTATATCATGTCTGTTTCTTACAATGATAAACTAATTAATTACGAATATAAATACCTAACTTACTAAATATCACGGTGTTTTTGATTATTCACTTCTTATTCCTTATTGAAACAAGCCGTAAATGTAAATTAGTTATTCAAATGCACCTGTATTGACACTGACTGTTTGTTAAGACAAGATGAACTAATCATCGCGTAACTTGAATGTGGCTCTATTGTAAAAGTGTTTGCATTCGCCCCACTATGCAACAGTCTCACCTCTTAATGGGACAATGTTTCCCATCTTATTTTGAAACTTCATCTCACTGAAAAGGGTCAAAATAAAAAAACATGCAATTTTCATGTGACTCATGTTTAGTAAGGGTCTAAGGGTTAAATAAACATTTTTTGTAACTGCAAACGATATGCACAATTTGTCAGGGCCGTTATTAGAGGAAGCATCAAAAATGCTGGAGCTGATAGAAGAGAGCGCGGCCAGTTTCTGCGTGTACGGCATGTGGCGGCTGGACGCGCGGCTGCTGCTCTCCGTGTTCCAGGTGCTGACCAGCTGGCTCGTCACTCTGCTGCAGTTCGCCTTTTTATAAAATGTAGCGACAGAGGAAAATAGCACTTTGATCAAGATTGAACATTCCTATATCATGTCTGTTTCTTACAATGATAAGCTAATTAATTACGAATATAAATAACTAACTTACTAAATATCACGGTGTTTTTGATTATTCAATACTTATTCCTTATTGAAACAAGCCGTAAATGTAAATTAGTTATTCAAATGCACCTGTACTGACACTGACTGTGTTTGTTAAGACAAGATGAACTAATCATCGCGTAACTTGAATGTGGCTCTATTGTAAAAGTGTTTGCGTTCGCCCCACTATGGAACAGTCTCAACTCTTAATGGGACAATGTTTCCCATCTTATTTTGAAACTTCATCTCACTGAAAAGTGTCAAAATCAAAAACAATGCTATTTTCATATGACTCATGTTTAATAAGGGTTAAATAAACATTTTTTGTAACTGCAAAGGATATGCACATTTTGTCAGGGCCGTTATTAGAGGAAGCATCAAAAATGCTGGAGCTGATAGAAGAGAGCGCGGCCAGTTTCTGCGTGTACGGCATGTGGCGGCTGGACGCGCGGCTGCTGCTCTCCGTGTTCCAGGTGCTGACCAGCTGGCTCGTCACTCTGCTGCAGTTCGCCTTTTTATAAAATGTAGCGACTGAGGAAAATAGCACTTTGATCAAGATTGAACTTCCCTATATCATGTCTGTTATTAGAGGAAGCATCAAAAATGCTGGAGCTGATAGAAGAGAGCGCGGCCAGTTTCTGCGTGTACGGCATGTGGCGGCTGGACGCGCGGCTGCTGCTCTCCGTGTTCCAGGTGCTGACCAGCTGGCTCGTCACTCTGCTGCAGTTCGCCTTTTTATAAAATGTAGCGACAGAGGAAAATAGCACTTTGATCAAGATTGAACTTCCCTATATCATGTCTGTTATTAGAGGAAGCATCAAAAATGCTGGAGCTGATAGAAGAGAGCGCGGCCAGTTTCTGCGTGTACGGCATGTGGCGGCTGGACGCGCGGCTGCTGCTCTCCGTGTTCCAGGTGCTGACCAGCTGGCTCGTCACTCTGCTGCAGTTCGCCTTTTTATAAAATGTAGCGACAGAGGAAAATAGCACTTTGATCAAGATTGAACATTCCTATATCATGTCTGTTTCTTACAATGATAAGCTAATTAATTACGAATATAAATAACTAACTTACTAAATATCACGGTGTTTTTGATTATTCAATACTTATTCCTTATTGAAACAAGCCGTAAATGTAAATTAGTTATTCAAATGCACCTGTACTGACACTGACTGTGTTTGTTAAGACAAGATGAACTAATCATCGCGTAACTTGAATGTGGCTCTATTGTAAAAGTGTTTGCGTTCGCCCCACTATGGAACAGTCTCAACTCTTAATGGGACAATGTTTCCCATCTTATTTTGAAACTTCATCTCACTGAAAAGTGTCAAAATCAAAAACAATGCTATTTTCATATGACTCATGTTTAATAAGGGTTAAATAAACATTTTTTGTAACTGCAAAGGATATGCACATTTTGTCAGGGCCGTTATTAGAGGAAGCATCAAAAATGCTGGAGCTGATAGAAGAGAGCGCGGCCAGTTTCTGCGTGTACGGCATGTGGCGGCTGGACGCGCGGCTGCTGCTCTCCGTGTTCCAGGTGCTGACCAGCTGGCTCGTCACTCTGCTGCAGTTCGCCTTTTTATAAAATGTAGCGACAGAGGAAAATAGCACTTTGATCAAGATTGAACTTCCCTATATCATGTCTGTTATTAGAGGAAGCATCAAAAATGCTGGAGCTGATAGAAGAGAGCGCGGCCAGTTTCTGCGTGTACGGCATGTGGCGGCTGGACGCGCGGCTGCTGCTCTCCGTGTTCCAGGTGCTGACCAGCTGGCTCGTCACTCTGCTGCAGTTCGCCTTTTTATAAAATGTAGCGACAGAGGAAAATAGCACTTTGATCAAGATTGAACTTCCCTATATCATGTCTGTTTCTTACAATGATAAGCTAATTAATTACGAATATAAATACCTAACTTACTAAATATCACGGTGTTTTTGATTATTCAGTACTTAGTCATTATTTAAACAAGCCGTAAATGTAAATTAGTTATTCAAATGCACCTGTACTGATACTGACTGTGTTTTTTAAGACAAGATGAACTAATCATCGCGTAACTTGAATGTGGCTCTATTGTAAAAGTGTTTGCGTTCGCCCCACTATGGAACAGTCTCAACTCTTAATGGGACAATGTTTCCCATCTTATTTTGAAACTTCATCTCACTGAAAAGGGTCTAAATAAAACAATGCAATTTTCATGTGACTCATGTTTAATAAGGGTTGAATAAACATTTTTTGTAATTGCAAAGGATATGTACATTTTGTCAGGGCCGTTATTAGAGGAAGCATCAAAAATGCTGGAGCTGATAGAAGAGAGCGCGGCCAGTTTCTGCGTGTACGGCATGTGGCGGCTGGACGCGCGGCTGCTGCTCTCCGTGTTCCAGGTGCTGACCAGCTGGCTCGTCACTCTGCTGCAGTTCGCCTTTTTATAAAATGTAGCGACAGAGGAAAATAGCACTTTGATCAAGATTGAACTTCCCTATATCATGTCTGTTTCTTACAATAAGCTAATTAATTACGAATATAAATACGTAACTTACTAAATATCACGGTGTTTTTGATTATTCGGTACTTATTCCTTATTTAAACAAGCCGTAAATGTAAATTAGTTATTCAAATGCACCTGTACTGACACTGACTGTGTTTGTTAAGACAAGATGAACTAATCATCGCGTAACTTGAATGTGGCTCTATTGTAAAAGTGTTTGCGTTCGCCCCACTATGGAACAGTCTCAACTCTTAATGGGACAATGTTTCCCATCTTATTTTGAAACTTCATCTCACTGAAAAGGGTCTAAATAAAACAATGCAATTTTCATGTGACTCATGTTTAATAAGGGTTGAATAAACATTTTTTGTAATTGCAAAGGATATGTACATTTTGTCAGGGCCGTTATTAGAGGAAGCATCAAAAATGCTGGAGCTGATAGAAGAGAGCGCGGCCAGTTTCTGCGTGTACGGCATGTGGCGGCTGGACGCGCGGCTGCTGCTCTCCGTGTTCCAGGTGCTGACCAGCTGGCTCGTCACTCTGCTGCAGTTCGCCTTTTTATAAAATGTAGCGACAGAGGAAAATAGCACTTTGGTCAAGATTGAACTTCTCTATATCATGTCTGTTTCTTACAATGATAGGCTAATTAATTACGAATATAAATACCTAACTTACTAAATATCACAGTGTTTTTGATTATTCAGTACTTATTCCTTATTTAAACAAGCCGTAAATGAAAATTAGTTACTCAAATGCACCTGTATTGATCTCTAGCATGCCAATACTAGAAGCACCTATTGACAAAATACCAAAGACGATGATCTTCTGGAAAGATTATGCCATATCGCTAACAGAAGATCAGAAGGAAGGACTAAATCAAACACACCTTAGAATATTTACAGATGGCTCAAAAACAAATGAAGGTACCGGATGTGGAGTCTTCTCAGAAGACCTTAACATGCACATTTCGAAACCTTTAGGAGAACATAGCACAGTTTTCCAGACGGAATGTGTGGGAATAATAGAAGCCTGCAAGGCACTGAGGAGACGAAAAACCAAAAATGAAAATATACTAATACTGTCAGACAGTAAATCAGTGCTGCAAGCGCTACAAAGTAACAAATTCACCTCAGAACTTATATTAGAATGTCACAGCTGCCTCATGGAGGAAAGCAAGGAAGGGAACAAAGTGACTATACAATGGATAAAAGGACACAGTGGCTCAAGAGGAAATGATGCGGCGGATGAACTGGCGAGAAAAGGGTCAGAGACACCGACGTACGGACCGGAACCCATCATACCACTACCATTATCATACATACGAAACCAACTGGGTCTATATCATCGACATCTCCACAATAAATGTTGGAACGACCTGGTCTCCTGCAGACAAACCAAAGAAGTACTACCTGAGTTAAACTGTAAAATCACGAAAACCCTACTACGAACACCCAGGCACAAACTGAGGAAAATAGTAGGATTGATCACCGGACACAACACTTTAAACAAACACCTGCACAATATGGGTAAAACAGATAGTCCTATGTGCAGGGCCTGCATGGAAGAGGAGGAAACAGCAAAACATATTCTTCTAGATTGTAAACAAGTAGAGGTATACAGGAGTAGGCACTTGGGGACTCCACAGACACTAAAGGAGGCATTTAGCAACCTGAAACATACACTGAGTTTCGTGGAGGAGCTTGGATGGTTGGAATAGGGCTACCTCGCTATCACGCAAAAAAGGCACAATGGTTGTCGAGTTGCGGAAAAAGCCCAGTAAAACTAACTAACTAACTAAGCACCTGTATTGACACTGACTGTTTGTTAAGACAAGATGAACTAATCATCGCGTAACTTGAATGTGGCTCTATTGTAAAAGTGTTTGCGTTCGCCCCACTATGGAACAGTCTCAACTCTTAATGGGACAATGTTTCCCATCTTATTTTGAAACTTCATCTCACTGAAAAGGGTCAAAATCAAAAGCAATGCAATTTTCGTGTCTGAAAAGGGTTAAATGAACATTTTTTGTAACTGCAAAGGATATGCATTTCAGGATTGAACTTCCCTATATCATGTCTGTTATTAGAGAAAGCATCAAAAATGCTGGAGCTGATAGAAGAGAGCGCGGCCAGTTTCTGCGTGTACGGCATGTGGCGGCTGGACGCGCGGCTGCTGCTCTCCGTGTTCCAGGTGCTGACCAGCTGGCTCGTCACTCTGCTGCAGTTCGCCTTTTTATAAAATGTAGCGACAGAGGAAAATAGCACTTTGATCAAGGTTGAACTTCCCTATATCATGTCTGTTTCTTACAATGATAAGCTAATTAATTACGAATATAAATACCTAACTTACTAAACATCACGGTGTTTTTGATTATTCAGTACTTATTCCTTATTTAAACAAGCCGTAAATGTAATCAAATGCACCTGTAGTGACACTTACTGTGTTTGTTAAGACAATATGAACTAATCATCGCGTAACTTGAATGTGGCTCTATTGTAAGTGTTTGCATTCGCCCCTATGCAACAGTCTCAACTCTTAATGGGACAATGTTTCCCATCTTATTTTGAAACTTCATCTCACTGAAAAATGTCAAAATCGAAAGCAATGCAATTTTCGTGTGTTTGATAAGGGTTAAATAAACATTTTTTGTAACTGCAAAGGATATGCACATTTTGTCAGGGCCGTTATTCGAGGAAGCATCAGAAATGCTGGAGCTGATAGAAGAGAGCGCGGCCAGTTTCTGCGTGTACGGCATGTGGCGGCTGGACGCGCGGCTGCTGCTCTCCGTGTTCCAGGTGCTGACCAGCTGGCTCGTCACTCTGCTGCAGTTCGCATTTTTATGAAATGTAGCGACAGAGGAAAATAGCACTTTGATCAAGATTGAACATCCCTATATCATGTCTGTTATTAGAGGAAGCATCAAAAATGCTGGAGCTGATAGAAGAGAGCGCGGCCAGTTTCTGCGTGTACGGCATGTGGCGGCTGGACGCGCGGCTGCTGCTCTCCGTGTTCCAGGTGCTGACCAGCTGGCTCGTCACTCTGCTGCAGTTCGCCTTTTTATAAAATGTAGCGACAGAGGAAAATAGCACTTTGATCAAGGTTGAAC
>JALPQI010002621.1:0-100867 GCA_025490895.1 Thaumatotibia leucotreta
TTTTTTTCTATTTGAGATCATTTCTCTTTATTTTAACCCTTAAATGCATAGTGATACATCACTATGCATTTAAGGGTTGCATCATGCATCATGTACCTATTTATTTTCGACTCTATTGACAACATGTCAGAATTCAAATTAGAATAAATCTTTGTCAAGGTCATGCATTTAAGGGTTAAAACATGCAAAATCAACAAGGATAACTCGTTATTGAGCCAACAATAGTTAGTACCTACCTACAAACGAGGCACTTGAAAACTATCTACTTTTAACAACCGTACCTGTTGGTATGCTTATCCATCGTATTACGTTATGATAACACTTAAAAAATAGTTTTAGTTAGTACCTATTCTTTTTTTATTTTTATTTATTAAAGTTCCAAAAACATTTTATTTAACGCAGAGTAAAAATTGACAGGACAACCCCTCTGCCAAATGTTTCTACATAACGTGACAAAGAATAAAATAGCAGACATTTATGTATGCAAATTGTTGCTAACTTTTTTACTGACATTTCATTCATGCAAGTTAGGATAAGTGACAGTAGTACGAGTATTCTAATGTAAATTCAGGTAAAAAGGGATACCTAAGCGACATATGGTTCATAAATAAATGTAGGGGTAAAAAATGGATAAACGCCAATAGTTCAGATATCATAGTTAAGTAATATTGTCTAACCGTCTTTAATTTTAAATTAAGATAAAGGTAAAATTGTCCAAACGACATGAGAACATATCATACAGTCAGGTAGAAATAGCTAACCCACAAGTGATGAATAGTTGTTACACAGCAAAAATATCCAAGTAAAATTTAACCTGTCATGACAAATAGGTAAAATGATCCAAGATTCATTATGTTGAACTATATTTTATCTAATCTCCATTTTCTTAAAAGTTGTCAAAAACCAAGTCGTTTAGTAGTAAAAAATGATCGAAAGTTCTCTAAATCACCGATGGGATAAGCGACACAAAAGTTGTCAGATGGATACGAAACCTAGCTCATTCGACGCGGAAAAATTTGCCGATTCTAACGGTGTGTATAACTCAATATCTTCAAAAATGTCGCTTACCCAATTTCTCCTTTCCAGCGTCGATATGTATACATGGTTTAAAATTTTCCTCTCTAGTACGAAACCATATAAAGGGGTAGTTTAGTATTAGCGGTGAGCTAGGTCAGTAACAAGGTCTGTTTGCCGGCTTTCCAGTGTTACTGCGCAATTCGGAAAAGATCCCGCTAACCCGAGCCTGCGGGGTCGTCTCGCTTAGATATGTGCTACTTTTAGGACACTTTTCGATACGTGAGCGTAAAGTACGCTATCTTAATACAAAAGTGACATCAAATGTTTATTAAAAATGAGTCATTGTCAGATTTAGGTTATCGTTTTTTCGGTGGACATACCTAAAGTTAAGGAATTCCTGTACTAATTTTGGGATAAAACAATTTACGGTACAACTAGGTTCCCCGGTTTATAGCCCTACGCAATCAAATCGTAACATACTTATAGATTTATAAAAGTTGTTAACTTTTGACCACCGAGTGGACAACTTTTATTTTTCCGGTTGACAATAACCCAAATATAGCAGGTATGTATATACATAAGAATACATAAAGTTTTCATTTTTAGAGTTCCGTAAAAAGGTATCAAAAGCAAACATGAATCCGTAAAAATGAATGAACAACCGTATAAATAAAAAGGTAATTTCCTTTTAAAAAGCATTAAACATACAACTAAAACATGTCTGAGTGAACATCGAGGGATTAGCGGATCTTTCCGAATTGAGGGCAGACATCCCCAGAGCTAGGTGTGCGAGCATTCCAGATCTTATTACCTGTCCTTACCATTGGTTGGCGGTGTGATCGTATATCGACTGTGTAACTATGGTACTTTGAATTCCTCTCGCTTAAATTAACCCTTAGGTGCATATGGTATCACACATTCTATTTCTGAAATGACTTGTGTAAACAATCGATGCCAATATCGACGATGATGTATATGACATCTAATATGTATAATCGATGCCAATTAGAACTCTGTTGCTCAGTGTGACAGTCGCAATTGATTACTTATTTCGACATGTGTCATTTCGGTCGTATCGTTTTTGATACTGTATGCACCTAAGGGTTAATATGCGGCATGAAAAATATTATAAGAGCCAGGAATGATGCTTAGCATTCTATATGCCGAGCCGACGTCTGATCAAAGTAGAAGTAAAACTTTACTGTTGACTTTGACGGCTTTTTCATAAAGTCGAATCGTAGGTAATGGACTAAATTAGCTACGAAGTATACGAAAGGTTAAGCGGGTTGGAAAAAGACACAAGAGCAACAAATGTTGCCGTGAAAGATAATGATTCGAGCATTTTTATTTCTAAAGTCAATAATTACTTGGCTATAACCGCTCTAGAAAAAAAATGTGTTCCCTAACTTTTGATCAGTGGGTCCAAAAAATATGAAAAAAATCATTAATAGTGGGCTTATAGAATACCTACTTTACAATAAAACAATTTTGAACATAATCGGCCCATCAGGTTTTGAACAACTATGGAACCTACACTGAGCATGACCCGACATGCTTTTAGCCGACTTACATGACGGGCTAGTGCTGATCAGCTATCGAGAGATGAGATTTTACCGTGTTAGTGTTGCACAATCGGAATGAATACAAAGTTTATTACGCAAACGTTTAAGTTTCTTCGCGTAACACATGGTAAGGACTTTTGCCTCTCCGTTAATCTGTTACTCTGTAACAGCCAGTAACAGGATAACCGATGTCTGGGAAGCATTTAACGTTATTGTGGGAATATGCTAGCGGTGTCGTATTTGTGACAAATGATGGATTAGAATTATTGTTATATTGTAGATATGTGGCCGTGTGTAGGAAAGTAAGGTTATATTTAGTTAGTCTGCGTAGCCTAGTTGGTAGTGAGTACTGTCTATGAAACTAGAGGTTCCGGGTTCAAATCCCGGTGAGGGCGTTATATGTGTATTTATTTACCACACACATTTGTTCCTTGGTCATGGCTGTCTATATCTATGTACAAACCGCGTTATAGCAAATCCGCGCGAATTAAACGGGGTCGTGTAAAGCGGGTGTTACTGTATCTTTTGAAGTACCTATATGTGTATATCTATAATATATATTATCGCCTGGTACCCATATCACATGCCTTAATTGAGCTTACCATGGGACTAGGTCGATTTGTGTAAGATGTCTCAACATATGTAAAAAATAATGTTAAATTAAAAAAAAAAACATTTTTTGCCGCCCCAACTCTTCCCACGATAGGACTGGCGGACATGGCGAAACTATAAGGGTTCCTAGGTACTACGGAACCCTAAAAAGAGGTGGTTCAGTCAAAAATCGTCTTGCTGCAGCTTACGTCGCGTTTTGCATTTTTGAGGAAATTTAACTAGCTTATATTATAAAGCCCAAGAAATGCCGGATCAAAAAAACCCAATTAGGTACGCAAAGTATAATGCCAAATGTAATTGATAGTAATTACCATACGTCAGCTCGAATAAACAATTTGCATGGAGATCGCCCATTCCGCGGGCTGCCGAGATAAAACCCACGGCCCTATTCTAACTAACTTACTTAGATTTGATTTTGATTGTTGATATGATAGACGTGAGGTATATTCAAATTCTGAAAATTTCAAATTATTAAAAAAAAACAGTTTTAAAGAAGATTTTATTGATTGCGGTTGTTGTTATAACCGAACGAAATACGATTGCCTAGATTGAACTTAAAAGAACCGGCTACACGACCCTTACCCTCTCGATTCGTAATACAGCAATACAGTGTAAGCAAGATAAAGGCAGAAAATTGTGAACCTTAAGCATGTATTTGGGCATTTTTCCGAGCGTTTCAACCGCCGTGACTTCGGTGGCAGCTTTATCACACGAATCCCGTGAGAGATGCAAGAACTTTTGGATATAATGGTAGACGTAGTTGACAACTACCAATATATCCAAAAAAATATGCCCTCAGAAATCGGGTAATAATGTTGCCACCGAAGTCAGCATTTATACTTAATGTACATTTAACGTTACTTCCGTATTTTAATTAAAGTCAATATTCTATAATAAATTCAGCACATTATTCAATGCTAGAGCTTATTTACTTACAGATTTTGTCTTGAAATCGCCTCACATCAATAATAAACCCAAAAAACATTTTCGAATCTCGAACAACCCCAACAAAATCCGCGAGCGCTCAAATTCTTAGAGCAGCGAAGTCTTTGCCCGACGAGCGGTAATAAAAACGGCTTAAATAGGATTTTAACCGCGAGTTCTTCGCCTTAATTAAATTGGATTTGGACTGAATGAAATATACGTGAAAAATTCCGTGTCGATTATGTCAGGGAACGAGGTTTGGGATCCCGTATAGTAAGCGGATTAAGACCGGTTTCGTTGGAAAATTATTCCGGAATCAGAGGCGTTATATGTTGATACTTATTATATCTAGATCCTTTATTCATAATTTACGATTTTCACGACATTCACGTTGTATCTTTATCTGTCACTTCGACAAATGTATACGTAAGGAAGAGACAAAATGCATGTTTACTAATCGGAAGATAATGTGCGTTCTTGAATGTATGGGTAAGGCAAAGTAATCATGTTTCCATCGGCTTCATTGGTATTGGAAATATTTGATACTCTAAATCATACTTTTTTTTGAGATGCACATATTTTCGTAGGTGGAAACTGATGATGATGAAAGTAAGTGTAAGTAGACGTATTTATAATCTACATTGATACATAATTGACAGTGACAAACAATATAAAAAAATCGTAAGATGCACGTCATCATCATCATCGTCATCATCAGCCTATGATAGTCCACTGCTGGACGTAGGCCTCTTCTATTAACTATGCGATAAACGCATTAGGAGGTAACTGCCCACAATCGCCACGCTGGACAAGCGGATTGGCGATCGCAGTAATGTGTAAGATTCACGTGCTAAAAGGAAATCCGTAACTTGTGTTGAGTGTCGCGATCGTAATGTGCTATGTAGCAGTATGATTAAAAACGATGTTGAAAAAGAAACTACAAAAAAACCGGTCAAGAGAATGTCGGACCATCGGAGCCATGCCCAAAATAGGCTGGGCTGATTATGTTCAAAATAGTTTTATTTTAAAGTACACTATTCATGACTTTTTTTTCATATTTTTTGGAGCCCGGATCAAAGAACACTTTTTTTTCTTCTGGATATATTGAGTTTGAAATAAAATTTTCACTGGAGACCCTTTCTGAAGCTAGAAACTCGTTCAATGATACCACACACTATAGGATAACAGAAAAATAAAAAATTCGCCCCCAAAACTCACGAGTAGGGGACCCGAAAACCATTTTTTTTCTTTATTTCATTCAACCACTTTTTCGGCGCGATTAATGTGTATTAAACCTGTACCAAATTGCAGATTTTAAGTACCAATGCCCACTGAGCTATGCTGCAGAGACAGACGGACAGGGCGAAACTACAAGGGTTCCTTGTTGTTGTAGCCTCTAGTAAATTAAACTACTTTAATAGTTTACCATTTTAATCATGGACAAAGTACAATCTATAGGTTCTTGTTAATGTCTAGGACACGTGCGGCGGCTTCAGTGGTTAGAAGGAAAGAGAGATTTCTGGGCTCGGTGCTCCGCTTTTGTGGTGTCGAGCGCCCGCAACCTGGGCGCTGTTGTCGCGCTCACGGAGCCCTCTGATTGGCTACCGACGGTCGTCTGGATTGGTCAACGCCGGTGCCGGTGTTACCAGGCGTTAACATACTCCGGGGCGCTGAAAGAGTATCTTTCAGGAATCCCTTTCTTGCATAGGTAACGGGCATATTCTGTTGAGTGCTCGCTTGACGAGCCCCCTGGCAGTGTTGAGGTCCGCGACACGCGGCACGCCATCCTTGCCGGGGTATAGCTTGACTACCCTGCCCATGCGCCACAGCAGCGGTGGTAAGCCTTCCTCTTTGATGAGCACCAGCTCTCCCAGGCGTAGATCGCGTTGTCTTTCGCGCCACTTGTAGCGTTGCTGTTGTAGAGACACGAACTCCGACGACCACCGCTTCCAGAAGTGTTGACGCAGCTGCTCCAGCTTGAGGTAGCGGTCCAGGCGTTGTGGGCTCCGGTCTTCAAGTGGCGGCGACGGCAGCGACTCGAGCGCCCTAAAAACCAGAAAGTGCCCGGGAGTAAGGGGGTCTAAGTCATTGGGGGAGGAGGATAGTGGACAGAGTGGTCTACTGTTCAATATTGCCTCTACTTGAGTGAACAAGGAGGACAGCTCTTCAAATGTGAGATGAGTAGTACCTAATACTCTTTTTAGATGAAATTTAGCACTTTTAATACCGGCCTCAGCATAGCCGTTAAAGTTAGGAGCGTAAGCTGGCGCAAATTTAAATTTAATACCTTGACCAGCTGCAAAATCAGATATATCATTTTGATATAGTTTATAAAAGTCATTAATCTCTTTAGCTGCAGCTACAAAGTTTCTACCGTTATCACAGAACAACTCCGCGGGCTTACCGCGTCGGGCGATAAATCTGCGAAGTGCAAGCATAAATGAATCTTTAGACAGGTCGCTTACAGCTTCTAAATGTACACATTTATATCTTAGACATATAAATAGACACATATAACATTTGGTAATTTTGCATCCACGTCCGCGGCGATCGGTTATGAAATAGGGACCAGCTAGGTCAAGCGCAGTTGACGTGAATGGAAAATCAGTGTTTGTGCGTTGTTCGGGTAAGTTGCCCATAATATTTTTTAAAGTTTGACCAGAAATACGCCTACAAGTGACACAATTGCGGGCCGTGCTTCTTGCGAGATGTCTGCCTCCGACCGGCCATATAATGTCTCGAACTGAACATAATAACAACTGTGGCCCTGCATGTAAGAGACGTATGTGTTCATGTGTAAAAATGAGTCTGGTTAGAGTGTGTTTAGCACGTAATAACATGGGATGCTTCTGGTCGTAGCTACGATCAGAAGCCTCCAGCCTCCCCCCGACTCTCAAGATGCCTTGAGAGTCAAGGAACGGAGACAGAGTTGTGATATGTGATTTAGGGCTCAACCTGTGACCTTTGTGCATCGTTTCTATTTCAGACTTAAACGACTGTTGTTGAGCAATTTTGACTAAAGTATGTAGCGAGTCTGCGAGTTCCTGCGCCGACAGCGATCCCGTTAGTTTAGGTAATCTAGGTTTACAGTTATTAATGAAACGGCGCACATAAGCCATGGCGTGTTGTAATCTTTTATATTTTGAAAACCTATCAAAATCAATGATCGATGGCTCAGGTTCTAAAGTTGTAAGCATAGAAGTTACCTTGATTTCAGGCAAGACCTCCGGAGGCACAGAATTCAAGTCTGGCCACTCAGCTTCAGGTTTTAGTAGGAACTCGGGGCCATGCCACCAAAGAGCGGCTCCAGAGACATGTTGTGGGTCTACGCCACGGGTTGCGAGGTCACTTGGATTTTCTTTGGTAGGTACATGTCTCCAGGTAGCTCCTGGGGTGAGACTGGCTATAGCCGCCACTCTGTTGGCCACAAAGGTCTTTAATTTGCTAATATCAGTTTTTAGCCAAGCCAGGCAGCAGCTAGAGTCAGTCCAGAATATTGCACGAGAGACAGGACGTCTCCAGGCTTTTACTACAGCTGCGTAGGTTCGCGCAGCTAACAAGCAACCTGACAATTCAAGTCGTGGTATGCTGGTTCTCTTGATTGGAGCAATTCTGTCTCTCGCACACAGTAGGTGTACTTGTTGTTCACCCGAGCCTGAAATTGTTTTAACATAAATGCAGGCTGCATACGCAGTTTCTGCTGCATCAGAAAAGCAGTGTAATTCTATTGTGGAGGGTGCATCACACAACACAAATCTAGGTATACTAAGCATTTTTATATGATGTAGGTTTTTAATGAATCGCGTCCAGATTCGCTGGATTTCTGGTGAAACCGGTTCGTCCCAATCTTTGCCTTCTTTCCATAAGGTTTGCAGTAATATTTTAGGTTTAACTGTGCACAGACTTAACAGGCCTAAGGGATCAAAGACTTGGAACGTTTTTGATAATATTGATCTCTTTGTAACCTTTTCATCTGATTCATAAGGCTTAATTGCATAGTTTAGAATATCTTGGCTGGGCAGCCAGCCCTGTCCAAGTGTTTGACAAGATTGGCTCAATGCCAAATGATCATTTTGATTAATAGAATCAGAACTTAATAATTCGTTTGAATTCGAGCGGTATTTACGTAGGTTAAAGCAACCGGCGGTTAGGACCTTTGATACCTCGGCCTGTATATGAAGCAGTTCTTTTACAGAATCTGCGCCTGTCAGTAAGTCATCGCAATAAAAATCATTTTGTATTATAGTCTTAACTAATGGATCCTTGCTCTCAGCCCCCAACTGCCACAAACAACGCGCCGCTAACCAGCTGGAAGAGGCGAAGCCATAAGTAACAGTATTTAAGGTCAAAGAACGAATAGGTAGGTGCTCGTTTTCACGCCACAAAATGACTTGCAAGTGTCTATCTGCTTCATTAATTAAGATTTGACGATATTGTTTTTCTATATCAGACGACAGCACATATCTATACTGTCGGAATCTAAGCAATATGTCAAATAACGAGTTTTGTATGTTAGGTCCTACCATCTGGATATCATTAATAGAATAACCAGAGGAGGTTGGGCAGCTGCCATGAAAGACTGCCCTTAATCGTGTAGATTCACTGTCCTTCATCACTGGGTGATGAGGGACGTGATAAGCATTGTAACATTGCTTAGATTCCGACAGATGACCTAAACTTTCATATTCGTTTATGAAATCAGTATACATTTTTTTAAGTTCAGGTTGTTTACTGAAACGTTTTTCTAAGTTGAATAGGCGTTTTTTAGCAATGTTAAATGTGTTGCCTAGGCAGTCGGGCGTATCCTTTAAAGGTAGACGCACTACAAACCTGCCATCAGATTGGCGATATGTGGTATCTGTGAAATGTTTTTCTATGGGATGAGAATCGAACTCACCTCCATTTTTGAAGTCCGCTTCTTGCGGTACCTCCTGCGTCTCCCAGAACTTAGTCATTTGGGCAGACAGGTCAGACATGCAGCAATGAGTACTTGTGTTTAATGAGTTTACATAGGCAGTGGCGCCCTCTATCGGACCGGCTACAAGCCACCCAAGCTTTGAAGGGATAAGAAAGGTGCACTTACTACCTTGCAATGTTTTTGCCCTTCCAGTAACGATCGACCAGAACAATTCAACTCCCAATAGCATATCTATTTGAGATGGAACGTTAAAGGTTGGATCTGCAAGTTTCATCGATGCAGGTAAGTTAAGATAACTAATATCAACATATTTTTTAGGAAATTGATCAGTTATTTTATTTAAGACAAGAAAGTCTGCGTTAGCATTGAAATTGGTCAGTTTAGATTTTATATGAGCTGCGCACCTCATAGGTTTATAGGTCAGAGAGGTATTTCCTATTCCCGTTACATTTGTGGCAGTTAGAGGCTGAAGGTCAAGTTGCAGGCGTTGCCTCAACGCTTCAGTAAGATAATTAGACTGTGAACAGTTATCCAAGAGACATTTGACTGTCTCTCTCTTATTGTTGACAGGATTTACAATTTCAATTAGAGCAGTAGAGAGCAATGCTTCACTACTGTTGAGAGAAGTATTAGCAGTGAGGGTGTTTCGCACCTCGGCACTGTCAGAAGTTACCATTGTTGAGGAGGAAGTAGCTTCCTCCCTAACGCTGTCGGTGGGTTGGCTTATTAGATCTGTGTTAGACCCACTAGACAGATTGTTAGTGGTTTGTGTGTTGTTGTGTAGGTATGTGTTGTGACGTCTCTTACATACACGACAACCGTTGAGCTTGCACTGACGGGTCTCGTGGTCCGGGCGGAGGCAGACATGGCAGAGTCTCAGAGTGGACGCCCGCGACCAGCGCTCGTCGACCGACATCTTTTTGAAGGCTGGGCAGTCGTACACTCTGTGATCACCACGGCACACGACGCACGGCCGACCTTTGTTGTCACCTTGTTTTTCTGAAATCATGAAGGTTTTTATGTTTTTATCATGTTTAAATGAATTTTTATTAGTCACAGGCTCTAACCTGTGATTAGATTGTTTTTCTCTTTTAGATCGGTACAGGTTTTCTAATATATCTGCACGATTTTTTAGAAATTCCTTGAAATCTTCAAGTGTAGGACACTCTTGAAGAGTATTTCTGTGCTCTTCCCATTTTGAACATGTATTTGCGTCTAGTTTTGCAGCTAACATGTGAATTAACATTGTATCCCAATGCTCCGTAGGTTGACCTAATGTTTTCAACGCTCGGAGGTTTTTAGTGAAATTATCGCTTAAAAATCAAAGCGACTTATCAGACTCCCGCTGTATACTTTCCATATTAAATAATGCATTCAAATGATTAGTAATTAATTGCCTTTTATTACTGAACCTGTCACACAGCAGTTTCCAGGCCTCAGTATAGTTGACAGCTGAAACTTCTAAATTTGCAATTACACGAGCAGCCTCGCCTTCAAGGTATGAACTTAAGTAGTGAAACTTGTGGATCGGCTTAATGTGGTCATTGTTATGAATCAGAGATTCATAAAGGTCCTTAAATTCCATCCATTTATAATAAGATCCATCAAATTTATTTATTTTAATTTGAGGCAACTTGAAGCCGAGGTGCTCAGAATGACAACCGCCCGAAGAACAAGTTTTTACAGACGGCTCAGGTGAGGGTTTCTGAGCTTGAGAGCGTTCTAATATATTTTGAGCTACAGCTATAGCAGAATTAATGTGAGATTCATTAGCGTCCCTTTCTAGGAGCTCACTCTCAAGGCTTTCAGAATTAACTACCTCAATCGAAGTTTGCAGCTCGTCTAGGCGCGTGGATAGCTCTATAACTTTATTTAATCTTAAGGTAAGCTCATTAAATTTAATTCCCGTTAACACTTCATCATCTTTAATTGTATTTAAATAACCACGAAATTTAGAAACTTGACCCTTTATGGATCCACGCTTAATGCGTAATTCGGCCAAGAGAGCTTCCTTTTTTGCAGCTTCAGTCATGTTGAATTGTGTTTGTTAACTGAGCTGGCAAAACAGACGAATTAATTTGAGAAAAAATATTATTTAGAGTTAAAAAGTATCCACGTCAGCAAAAAGTTAAATTGGCAAAACAGCTCACGCCCCTGATGCCTTCAACAGCTACGCCGAGGTGGCCCGGTGCGCAGCCACGTGGTCGCACGTGGCACGCGAAGCACACGTGGGCACGTGGTATGTATGCGTGGCACGCGGCGCGCACGTGGGCAGCCTCGTCACTGAAATCGTGCAAAAGAAAGGGTGCATATGCGTGCAAGAACCAAAGCGCAGGCAAGGGTGGCGTGAAGTTGAATGAAATTGTTTATGTCAGCAAAGAGAAAAGGAAATAAGTTAAATTAATTTTAGAATGGCACACGTGCGCTTGCAAACAAGGGTTTTTTAAGTGCAAATGAATTAAACGTAAATGCGTGGGCAAGCTGGCGATAACATAGGCACAAACAAGCCGCTTCAGTCAGGTTTTAAATAAACGCGTTAGGTATTTATTATTATATCTTTAAAGGAATGCACAGATTTTCACTGCACTGCCTTATTTAATTAAGAAAGCCTAAATAGATAGGCACTGAAGCGGTATTTAAGTTAACTCACACAACGTGCACTGAGAGGTTAGGTATTTGAAGATCACTAAAAACAAGCTGATAAGAAACTGTCCTGTAGGTAAAAACACAAATAGATGCAATAAATCACAGTAGGCACTCAGTTTAAAGACAATCTAGTTGGGATTCAAGGTTATTTAAGTTAAAGTAATTTGTCGAGTTTAGTTACGTAATGGTCAAAGATCAATGAACTGCAAAATAGGTATGTTTAGGTTAAATTGTAGTCAAGTTTGTAGGTCCGAATATTGACATTGAGAATTTAAGTTAGGATTAAAAGAAGGAACTTGACTTAAAATACAAAGGTGGGTACGGATGGGCACTTTCTAGGATCAGGGCACTCGCCTTGTCTCGCCGCGCGCCACGCGGTCGCGTCGTGTTACCAGACGCCGACGATCGTCCGTCCCAAGGTTCCCTGGTCCTCGCCGCAGCTGTCCCTCAGCGGTCCTCTTCTTCGGGCACGCGTTACTGGGCTGGCGGCGAAGGCTGGCGGTAGCTGGATTCGGCTTGCGACGTCGTCGGCTCCAAGCGCACGACGCTCCAATATGGCCGACGCAAGTCAGGCTCTGCAATTTTAAGATAATAGACCTGCCGCACGTGTCCTGTCACGGTCGCCAATTATGTTGTAGCCTCTAGTAAATTAAACTACTTTAATAGTTTACCATTTTAATCATGGACAAAGTACAATCTATAGGTTCTTGTTAATGTCTAGGACACGTGCGGCGGCTTCAGTGGTTAGAAGGAAAGAGAGATTTCTGGGCTCGGTGCTCCGCTTTTGTGGTGTCGAGCGCCCGCAACCTGGGCGCTGTTGTCGCGCTCACGGAGCCCTCTGATTGGCTACCGACGGTCGTCTGGATTGGTCAACGCCGGTGCCGGTGTTACCAGGCGTTAACACTTGTTTAATACGGAACCCTAAAAACATAAAATTATTTACAACTAAAAAGCAATTTAATAGTAATTAGACTGTACTCACAGTGCATATAGCTTTTATGATGAAAAATCAATGTCAAATCTAAATTTTTTTTTTAATCTTACACGAACGACTCGCTACGAGCGTCGCCTTAAAAGCAAAAACATGCGACAGGAAGCAACAGCAGGCGCGCTACGCGTGTTGCTACGGCTACGAGTCCGTAGCTCCTCTACGGGTGCTACGACCTGTGATACATCTTAGAATTTACTTACAATTAGGTATGGTAATTTTACACGGTAACTAGAAAACATGCATTATTCTAGAGACCCAGGCAGACGGATTATTCAATTTTGAATACCCTTACACAGTTTCATAGGTATCGTGCGAGTTTTTCCAGGATCCCTGATATGCATAAATACTACATAATTAACATAATGATATGTAGTAGTAAAATAAAGTTTTTTTGGCATATCAATTTTGTCAAAGGGAAACGGCGAAGAAAGAGAAATTCAAATTCTGTATTGGTCCGTTTACCAACTCCTATCAGTTTTTGGGTGATGCTGTTTTGTTTATAAAACGTAAATTTATCCATATTATTAAATACAAAGGCATAGCTAAATAAAATTTCATTATCTAAGGTCAGAATTCACTTGTGAGTTCATACATAAGGTCTAGGCACGGAGCTATACTAAGCACTGAGCTAGTGATAATCACCTATCATTCTTAGTATACTTGTAGCTCAGCCCCTATAACTTACGTACGAACTAAAGAATTATAGAAAACACAGATATTTCAAACAACGGTCAAACCAATGTCTTAAAAATAACACTCAAAAATCACTAGCAACAATTACGGATTAAAAGCAATTTATTAGAACTCGAACGTAACCATTTTGAACGAAAGCTTAAAGTTTCAGTAAGGCAGTTACGCTCCCCCAGCGATCAACGTAAATTATTCCCCCAGAAATCTCCAAGGATGGGATGACGGATAAGGGACCACTCTTTATTGCCGGCCCTCGTTTGTAGCCTTAAAAATCGACCACGAATGTTAATTGGGGGATAATGCTATGCGGCATCGAACCAATTGATTGAATTAAGGGCAGGGATGTCAATTAATTCACTTACGGTCACTTTTGACAGTTTAGCATGTAGCTGAAGAAATTTATCGTATTTAGGAAATATGCTTGTTTTTTTAACTTTTATTTTCAAATCTGTACAATTTATATACATTATATATTATATATTTATATAAATTTATATTTGAATTCAGCCAATCAAATTAACCTAACCTATATCTAAGGTGCCTTGCGGCATTGTACCGAGGATGCTGGCGGCATTTCCGCACTGTATCGCAATACTGATGCGTTGTGCGAGGAAGTCGCCAGCTCTTCGGTTTTTAATTGTTGTTTTGTATTTTCTGTGGTAGTTTCTAATTTTTAACGTTATATTAAGAAAGATAATGGCTATGTAAAACGTTAAATGTAATAAATAACATTTGTTTTTGCACGAAATGACAAAATTGGCGTTTTGAATTACTTCTAAATGAAGAGATAACTTAAATGATTGACTTAATTAGTCTTAATAATACGTTTCGATATCGCAAAACCACGTTAGCAATTAAAATTAACCCCAAAAAATGGAACAAATACACTTTTGATGTGAATTGTGAGGTGTTCAATTGTTTGTTGTTTATAAAGTTACAAAAACGTATTATAACACAACTCTGTCTCACCCTGTATTGTACCTTAAATAAATATGTAAAACGGGTACACAGTTCATTCCAGTTTCAGTCCTTCCTATTCATATCTTACTTTCTGGTTATTCTCAATCGTTTACTTCCCTTTTAAACGGTTTATGGCTGTAATTATCCACAGCTGAAAGACGTTACAAGTGATAATTAAAACCCTGTTACTGAAGAAATAACATTTCAGAAAATACATTCATCTTTAGATTAATATTAAATTAATAAATATTAATGTAAGAGGTGTAATAAATTACTTTAAAATATAATGTCTTCGTGAGCTTGAGCAAACGTATTATACCTTTATGTTAGGGCCTGTTCACACTAGCGATTCACTTGGGCGATTTAAAAGTGATTCCTATACAAAAATTGCACGCGGCGACATCGCCTCGATTTCGCCGCGTGTAATTTTATATACAAATCGCCCAAGGGAATCGCTAGTATTTATATTTCCCCTTAATATTTCGTCGATTAATATTTCCAACACGAGTTTTTATTCAGCTATTTAAATAAAACTATGAAAACGGATAAACTCGCGTATATTAACTAATTTTAACTTCATTCCGACGTTTCGAACACTTTACAGAGTTCATCCGCAGACCACGAACCCTGTAAAGTGTTCAAAACGTCGGCATGAAGTTAAAATTAGTTAATATACGCGAGTTTATCCGTTTTCATAGTTTTATTTCATGTGTAATCCTCGCGGTAACCGAAGAAAATATTATGTCAACTATTTAAGTCAATTAAACTTACCGCGGAGCTAGATTAGATAACTAACCCCCTTATTCATAAACGTCTGCTAACTTAATAAGCCGCTAATAATCGTTTGTCCCTTTCGGTCTTAACAATGTGTCTATAAGAGCAAAAGTGACAAACGATTATTAGCGGCTTGTTAAGTTAGCAGACGTTTATGAATAAGAGGGTAGGTATTTATTTACTAATAAAATACTGCTGTAAAAATTATTTCAGGAAACAAACTTGTTGTTCCCGGCATATTCGCCATGTTTCGAGCAACAAATTGACAGGGATAAAGCGAGCAAAAAACGGAAATTTATTTTGAACGCCCGCCATGCCGGGATTCTTTTTAAAATTTGCAGCAGCGGTAGCGCTGATGGCGTTCCGTGTCGATGACTGGGAATAAAGCCTTTGACGCCCTTTGCTGCATGTGTGGCAAGACACTTCAATTTCAGCACACGTGCGATACGCAACCGCCTATTAACAACATTTTTGATGAATCATAGGTCCCAACAACCAACCAAATATTTAACAAACGCTTATCTACTTCTGAACGCAGCGTAGGACGTCCACCCACAAGATGGACAGACGACCTTATGAAGGTTGCCGGGACACGCTGGATGCAGGTCGCATCTAACCGGTACATGTGGAGGTCCAGAGGGGAGGCCTATGTTCAGCAGTGGACGTCTTATGGCTGAGATGATGATGATGATGATGATGATATCTACTTCATGCAATCACATATCAAACCACATAAATTTAGGCAAAATATACAGGTGGGAACGAAACACGATCTATCCCGCTACCGACCAAGTCTTCCAACCATTACGATGAACTTTCAGTAGTAGGTACGAACATCGAAATATCTTTAAAAAAATAACCCCTCATACAAACTGAGTGATTAGTAAGAGTTCAATAGTATGGAAAAGTCAATTATCCATGTATGTTTTCGATGTTGGTCCCATACTGAAAGTTCATCATAATGGTTGATAGACTCGGTCGGTAGCAGAAAGAATCGTCGTTCCATTTCATCCTGTATAGTCAACACTGTCAAAATACTATAGTCTGCTATGGTACTCCATAATAAGGATCCTCTTAATGGATCGAAACGTGCCACCGCAAAACCGCAAGGGTGATCACGACAGCTCTGCCAAGAGCTTACGCCTAAGAAGAAGAAGAAGAATGGATCGAAACATGTCGAGCTATTATCGACTTAAATTACGTGAGTAATCGGTTTCCTTAAATATTGAAATCTGTCGAGTCTCACCTAAAACAATATAAATGAACTTTCTGAAGAGCTATGCGATGTCCATTGCCACATCTACGAAATTTAATGCAGCCTGCTTCTGTAGCGAGACACCGTACCGATTCTTTTGATGTTTGCTAGCCGAAAAACTTTTTCCTGACAGAGAAAATCCACGTATTTAAGGGCAGTGTGATCGAAAACACGAAGTTACGAGTAGTTAATGAGGGCGATGTTTAACATTCAGTGCGGTTGCGGTCCCACGCGGCTTCTTGTTAGGAGAAAACATTACGTTCCTTTTAGGGCTGTCGGGTTAGCCGCCCGTGCCTTTTGTGGGTTGAAACCTCATTGGAGACAAAAATAAACATTCTAAAAGAAATAAGATGACTAATAATGTGAATAGCTTCAGTAGTGAAAGTTGAAGGTGATTTCATATGCATAGTTAAGCCATATAAAGTGTTAGCTTTATAAGCCAAAGCTCAGTTTCGTTCTTATGTTTGCGGTCTACAAACCAAATGTTTGCGTGCCTAAGACTTTATTGCGGTGTTCAAAACATATTTCCAATAATAAGCCGCTATTACTTTGACACCAGACTTAATAAAATCTACTTGGTAACACTTCATATTGTTCACTCTGTAGTCTAATAATACAACTGTGGTCCAGAATTTTGAACTCCTAAATTAAGCATCGGTCCCAATCTTCTTTTTGGCTTTGTACAAGATTTTTTTTTTTTATTATTAATGAAAAGTCTGTGCCTATGACTAGCATAAATTACACCTAATGGAAGATACTCAATTAAGTTTTGAACCATTGTTGAGCGCTTTTGGACTATTAGTCAGGCGGTTTTACGGTAGTTTTAGCTACGCGTTTACATACCAATAAAGTCAATGGCTATTAGACTTCAATCCCTCAAATATCCATCGAAGTCAGAGTAAAATTAATCCGTAATTACTCATAAAACGGCATGATGAACATTTTTGTTTATTAATCGCCTACTTACATTCCTTATTAGTTTTTTTTTCCTAACTGGTGTAATATTTAAAATTGATGCAATATCACACCAAAAGAGCACGTTTAAAATTGAAAGCAGGTTTGGTTTTATTTAAGTTGCTTCCACTGTAAATATTTTCTTACTTTCAAAAACATCCATAAACGGTCAAATTTCAACTTTAAAATATTGCTATAACACCACTGATTTGATCGATCTTAGGCGCGACCGCAATACCTCATATAATTTAATAGGTTATGAAAAATATCGGATAAAAGCATATTTGGGTGGACCAATATATCGCGTAGGTCTAATAAAATGGGGAGCTTTATCATGTGCCCGTAAAGAGGAGTGCAGTGCTTGGTCGATGCAGGTTTGGCATTAACTCTTGTTTACGGCATTCGGTTTAGTAGCCGCGCGTGGGCACACGATCACGATCGCAACCAGGTACATAATGGCCAGTGATCGGAACTGTAGATGCCAAACTTTAACAAAACTTTTAGAATTCTAGGAGAAAACTTTCAACTATAAAAACACGAATAAGCAGCAGGACGCTTAGTCAAGTTGCCAATCGCTTGCGCTTAGTAGCGTATCGTAGTTTTCCCTCTCTGTCACTCTTTCATATCAGTGCGACAAAGACAGGTAGCTGCCTTTCGTTTACGATTGACGATTAAGCGCTAGCGATTGGCAACTTGTCTAAGCACCCTGGTGTTAGGCAATACAAATTAGTGGTGGTCATTTAAGCATTTAGCATGTTGTAGGTCATCACCTAATTATTAATATACCTGAAATAATGAATAATTACAATTTAGATATTAAAAGTACACTTGCTACTACAGCAAGTGTACTTTTTATATCTACTTTACACTCTTACTAGGTACATACATCATTTACTACATAATTAGTAATTACAAGTAAAACATTAGGCAAACACTATGTAGGTACTGATTGAAATTTTGTTGGGTGAACTGTGAATGAAATATTTTTTTATATTACCTACTTAATTATAATAATAATAGAGAGGACCGTTATGTTGTCTTTGCAAATAAATCATACAATTATTGCTTGAAAACTAAATTGTCTGGCCATTAATATAGGCCTACCTATAGCTGGCTGTTACAATACAAATTATTCTTTGTTAGAAATACATATATGCATCACATAGCTCCACCTTCGTGCATTTTAAATATTAAATATACATAGCTATAAGTAACCGAAATGTCGCAAGATCCAAGATCACAATTAATGTAGTAAATGAATAATTTTTTTTTTATTTTTTTTTTATTTAGTATACTATCTACTCAAATTGATTTATTTCCCACGTACCTATTTGGCGATACCACTTTCGAATTCAACCAAGAAGCGGCATTTGATATTTACAAAGCTTCATGGTTCAATCCTGTAATCACTATACAAAAATAGAAATAAATATACACAAAATCTCTTGAGACGTTAGTTAAACGCAATTTGTTCCTAGCTCACGAGTATTAAAGGTTAGCGAACCTTTCTAGAAATAACTGTATTGTGTAATAACTTATTCAGCTCAACGCCAACAATGTACAAAAGAAACAGAAATTACTTACAAAAATTATACCAGTTACGTTTCTTTTCGGAAACCCTAAAACATTACTCGTTCATCATTTTAAACTGAAGGCTGTAATTAAATATTAATTTGCAGTCAAAAACCACCCTCTCATCGTCATCGAGGTGGAAAATAACGGAAGTATTTAAAAATAAGACGGTGTTTTTCAAGAGGTTGAAAAAACAATTAATCATGCTGTTCTTTTATGGCGCTAAAGGTACTCGATTGTTCTATAATAGTGGGGTGGATCCATTGTTATCAAAACATACTGGAAATAACAGGTCTTCAACAAAACGATGAGCCATAGTTTCCGAAAAGGTCGACAATGGGTTATACTTTTTAGCATTCGGTAGGCGCCGTGATTTATGCTCTGTGAAGGACAAACAGAATCGACGGAGTGTTCTGTGGGTATTACGATAATACCTCCAAATAATGGGCGCTACGATGCGCATTAATATTTAGGTAAATCTTATTAGGACCGCCTAAATGCGGCGATAATATCATATTGTTTTGGAATCACCGTCCGCGCTTCCTCTCTTATGCTCGAAAGGGTCTCCTTTGGGACAACGAAAGCCCGTGAATATTCATAATATTATCACAAACCAACTTACGAACTGAGCATCGTCGTAAATACATAATACCGCGATTACGATATAGTTGAGTATTTATTTGGACATTGTTACTCAACTCATTGTTATTTGACAGCTTTTGGGTCAGTATTGTAATAAAGTCTGCGCAACCTTTTTATAATTATACAATTCAATTTATGTCCAGTCCATTTTTTTTTTTAAATAAAAACAGGTTATTAAGCTACTCTTTTGTAATACAAAATATGTGACAAAACTGAATGTCAGAATTACATTTAATAAACAGCGATACAGATTTAGTGCAAAACCTTTCTCTTCGGCTTTTCACGGAAACATCCGAATTCATATTGCTGTCACAATAAACTTCAGTATGCACTTAAGCTAATTGAGACAGGGAGATTAATTCGGGCATTTCCGTGAAAAACCGAAGAGAAAGGATTTTGCACTACATCTTTACATCATGTGTTTCGGCCTTCTCGCGGCTACCTATCGCTTTTTGACTGTATGAATTAGAAAGAGACGGAGAGCCGCAAGAATGATCCCGTTAACGTCGGAGTCTGATGATGGGATCTTGGAGACCAATGTCTCATCATAAGTCGACGTTGGCTTCAATAAGTATTTGAAGTCGGAAGTCGGTGCATGTCTGGCCATACTCAGTGTAGTTATTCGAAAACGGCTGGGCTGATTATGTTCGAAATAGTTTTATCTTAAAATATTCTAGAAGCCCACTCATCGTTTATTTTTTTCATATTTTTTGGACTTTTTATATTCTGGTGCGGTCATCTCCGAAAATATAGACGGATTAAATACCTTTTCAACAATATCCTTACAATAAAATTTTAGATTACAGTAAAAAACCATCCCCACTTCACGAGTATCTGAGGTACCGAAAAAAAGTTTGTCTATACATATTTGATTCTACCACTTTATCGGCAAGATTATGTATAATACCTGTACCAAATTCCAAATTTCTAGTACAGACTGATCTATGCTGCGGACACGTGAGCATGGCGAAGGTTCCTAGTTTACTACGGAACCCTAAAAACCGCATTCAATGTGTTACTACTAAAACGTTAATAAGTCAACGTTCTGGGTTGAGACTCTTGGTCCGTGGGGTCTCAGCGCTCATAAGTTTTTTATAGATATATCTAAGCGGCTTGTCGACGCCACTGGTGTCCGCCGTGCTGGCAGCTACCTAGCTCAACGCATAAGTATCGCGATACAGCGAGGTAATGCTGCCAGCATCCTTGGCACCATGCCGCGGGGGCCCAACTTTTTAGATTTATTTTAGTTTTATTTAGTCTTAATTTGATAGGTTACTTTTGTTTAGTTATATTTTATTCTTTAGTTTATTTGCTTTAAATTTGATAGTCTACTTTAGATTTAATTATGACTTATATTATACCTTGTATATTCAGAATTTGTACCGTTTATGAATACATTTGTTGGAATAAAAACTAAAATGTTACCATTTTAAACTCATTTTATAATATATTTTAAAGACAAACGGGTCTTAATCGCGTAAACTTACGTTTAATTATATCCTGAAGTTACGGGCAGTCTGCCTGCGACCATGGGTGTAACGTCATGCCCGAAACGTCAGGATATAATTAAACGTAAGTTTACGCGATTGAAACCCGTTTGTCTTTAAAATATGAGTGATAATCGTGAAAGTTTAAATCATTTTATATTACTATACGGTTACATCTGTCTTGTATCTGTAAGATATTATTATAAAAATCTAAAACATACGAAAGGATTTATCGATGAGGCATAAAGGTTTGCTGAGGTGTTATTGGAAGTAGCATTTTAGATGTAATTGTTGTGCTGATTTCCCCCGGGGCCGGGCTTTCTGACGAACTAACCGGGGCCCACGTGCCCAAACAATGTACACGATACATAGCAATCATTGGCCCATATCACATGGTTGGTTGATGTTCTTTCTGTTTAGCTACTTGGTTTTATACTTCAACATTTGTATCGTTAATACAAAATAGTACATTACGACACAAGTGTAAAAAACATTAAATTGGAAACGAGTGGCGATGTTTTAAAACACGACCGACAGGGAGTGTTTTAAATCGACACGAGTTACGAATTTCGTTTTTGCACGTGTCTCGTACGACGTTTTTTAGTACAGATGGCCCTCCGAAGTTTTGGACCTGACGTAAAATGAGCCACTTGTCGCACGAGTGAAACGAGGGCGACAATCACCCGAGTTCAAAATAATTTTCCTAACTAGTGCGAAAAAGTTAAAGTTGTGCGTTAATTTCTCTTTTTAAAGCACTTGTTATGAAAAAAGTCGTTCGATACACGTGTAAAAACTTATTTTTAACTCGGGTGATTGTCGCCCTCGTTTCACTTGGGCTCCAACTTTCACCCTCGTCGAAAAACAATTGTTTTTGCACTTGCATCGAAATGTACCTACTATTTAAGTACATATGGTGCCTTTTTTACGCGCTAGTACGAGAAATGGTTCATTTCTTGTCAGGTCTAAACTTCGGAGGGCCATCTGTACAGGTTGCTTGGACAAGTTGCCAATCGCTAATGCTTAATCATCAATAGTATACGAAAGGCAGCTAACTGTCTTTGCCGCACTAATATACTGGCCGTGTGGTGCCGGCAGTAAGAATACATTTGTCACCACCCCAACTCCTCCTGCGGGTGTCGTAAGAGTCGACTAAGGGATTGAAGTGTCACTGACCATTATTTGATAAAAGATTTATGAAGGGCAGCAGCGTCATCATAGTGGATACATTGCTGCGATCGCCAATCCGCTTGCTCAGCGTGGCGATTATGGGCATTTACCTCCTAATGCGTATAGCATAGTTAATAGGAGAGGCCTACGTCCTGCAGTGGACTATCATAGGCTGATGCATGCATGCATGCACCGGTCGTGCACTTGTATCGTAATGTAATATTGTTAGCCAATGTTTTAGCAGGATGCAAAATTTAAAGTT
Source organism: Thaumatotibia leucotreta (assembly GCA_025490895.1). NCBI lineage: Eukaryota > Metazoa > Arthropoda > Insecta > Lepidoptera > Tortricidae > Thaumatotibia > Thaumatotibia leucotreta. Next base: position 22,434 of record JALPQI010002621.1, read on the forward strand.
TTAGAACAGCAATTTAACAACATTTTATTTCTATTCGTCGACCTTATAATACTTTATCTCTTCTTCCTTTCGTAATTTTTATAAAGCGTTCCTCGAAATTCTTATACCCCGTCTTTATATATTCTGTGACCCCGTCACTCATTCATACCGACTTTCGTCTCCTAAATGTAATTGGTTTGGTGAAACTGTTTTGAAAGCGTTCCATAGCATATATTTAAAAGTTTTTTTTACTTTTAGGGACCAATAAAACCCTCAATTTTAGTCAGGTCTATAACAATCAAGCACTAAATTTGAAGAAAAACTCAGTTTTGGTGCGTTTTATAAACTATAAGCGATATTTTATAGAATAATACCGTCGATCAAGCTTAAATTCCTAAAGATATATTACACTTAATCGTCGTTACGAACCTGACTGCAATTAAGGTTTTTTGATTCTACACTAATTTTGTCAGCCTCCGTAGCCTAGTTGGTAGTGACCCTGCCTACGAAGCTGGAGGTTCTGGTTTCGAATCCCGGCGAGGGCATTATTTGTGTATTTATTTATCACAAATATTTGTTCCTTGGTAATAGTTGTCTATGTATTTAAGTAAGTATCTATATGTATCTATTTATTATATATATCGTCGCCTGGTACCCACATCACAAGCCGTAATTGAGCTTTCCGTGGGACTAGGTCGATTTATGTACGATGTCTCTAGATATTTATTTATTATTGATTGGGTGTCCCTAAACCCTAAAAGTGAAAACTCATTGACATAAAGGTTAAGGCTGTTTCACTACAGACCCCTAAAAACCATCAATACGTGTACCGATTACAAAGTACACGTGCAATCAATGACCATTAAACTCTCGTGAAACAATTTTTGACCTGTCAAAGTGCCGTAACTGCTGTTAATTCCGGCTAGGAAAATGATGGCATCTGGTAACAAGGCGTGCGCAAACACCTCACGTGCCTTCACTTATCAAACAATGCCTAATATTTTGAGCACGGTTACAGTTGCCGTCGCGGCCTGATATCAACATGATGGATAACGCTCATATAAAAGGAAATAAGTTGTGTTATCAACGCAACTTGCCGGTATAGTGCTAACACTTTTAATACTTTTATTGCATGTAAATCGTTTAAGGGTGCATGGAGTTTGATAATATTATTAGACGTAAGATACGTTTCTTTTTAAAACATAAACTTATGTAATTATAATGGCGGGACTCATTATGTGGCAATTGGCAGGAACTTGCTCCATCTGCGGTCGTCCAACTACAGGCTCGAACACGACAGACGATAAACACGCCGAATTCACCGTGTCCACAAAACTATCATTGTTATACTCCATTTCAAATACCATGGCCCGATGCCACATAAAACTTTGCAGTGGCATCGGGCCATGGTATTTGGAATGGAGTAGGTATACTACCGTAATTATATTTATAGTTATTGTGGCTCACGAAAGTTTAATAGTACATTGTACATCTAGGGAGGTAAGTACGGTATCACTAACGAGAGTGTTAGAAACCCGACGACGTAGGCGGAGGGCTTTTTATGACTTGTATTCCGCTTACCGGCCGTGGTGCATACAATGTTTTATATCACACTTGCGGACAAAAAGATAAGTTTTACGACAAAATATTACGAAATGACATACTAACATTTTTATAATTCCCTATGGAATTTCACTTTTCTATAACTCCCGCGATTCATGCAAGCAATGGCGCGCTTAGAAAGCAAATGTGATGAAAATTCAATATTTTTTTGAGATTATATTTTATAAATTTCATAATATTAATGTTAACGTCGATTTATTTGTTGATTTAACAAAATGCAAATCTTCATTGACTTGTTATTGTTTTACGTGTGTTTTACTACCACATTATGACGGCAGTGTCACACGAGTATAATATTGGCTTTACACGTTAATAAAGAATAAAGCGGCGTTTATCAGCAGTTGCTAACAACATCAATCATACATATAATGGCGGCCCCGTCCCACGTTCTTTAATAATTTGTCAGCAGCCTCTCCGCGCGTTACATCTATCGCTAGGCAATTTTAGTGTTGCGTTAGTATGTGTTTTAAATTCAAACACAATGTATATTGTTATATAAATAAAAAACTATGAACTATGATCAAAATTCTTTTCGATGTCTTGTTTCATACCACTCTGTCACGCTGTTAGTTGCTGTTTCGACTCAGTATATAAAAAAACCGGTGCACTTGTATTTCTTTTTCACGCTACATTTTAATCCACAGATCAGAAATTGAAAACAAAACATCATCTCATAAAAAAATGACCAACTGCAATCACCCCTGCGTCACGTTTTTTTAGGGACACAAAATAAGACAACGAAAATAACTTTGACCCAGGTATCAAAATCTATAGGTATCTATATGGGGTTCTAGTACAGTTTAATAATAAGGAAGGTGATAAGGGATCCAAATCTATACATATAACAATAATTATGGCCTTCTTCACAATCCCCGGTTAAATTTATCTAAATTTATCACTAACCTTTTTCTCAGGCATACAAAAGAAAAAGAGAGCTAACATTTCTGCATATATTAAGGTCAGTGTGGGTAAGTCCGGCATACTCGTATTTTATTTGTAAGGAAAGTCCGTCATATACGTCTTATAAATACTATTCAGTTAGGGGTGGAATCAGTCGGTAGACGGACTTTCCTGATAGACGGTCTTACCCGCATTGACCTTACTTCGACGATGGAGAAACAGGCCCTTATACCCTATAACGTTCTAAAATAGAATCTAAAATCCAAAATCACACACTTTCAGAATACAATCTTGGTTTTATTACGAACTTAAAATCTTAAACCTTGAGTTCACAAATATTTTTAGTTAAAATTAATGATATTTATTAGTATTAACGTAATTGTGTACCTGGGGAGGTAAAGACGGTATTACTAATGACAATGTTAGAAGTATTTTAATGATTCGAGTTAGTATTCCGTTTACCGACCGTGATGCATACAATGTTTTTCATCAGCATCACACTTACGAGCAAAAAAAAGTTTTAGGACAAAATATTATTAAAATAAATGACGTACTAACATTTCTGTTACTCCAAGGAATTTCCGTTTTCTATTACTCCCGCTACGCATGCAAGCAATGGCGCGCTTAGAAAGCAAGTGGGATGAAAAATATATCTGCGAACGTGTCAAAGACGTCAAATTTATGCTATGGAAAGTCAACTAAGTTTGTTTACATTTTTTTTACATTCTACTAACGATTGGTAAAGTCAAAGTCAAAGTCAAAATATTCTTTATTCAATTAGGCCCAGCATTCCCAGCAACGAGCGCTTTTGAATCGTTAAACTAAATAGCGAATGAGAGAGAAAAAAAACTACTTCCTTAAATGTATACATAAATGGCCGACAGCCTCATTAATGCGAATCGACCGTCGGCTCAAACGTACATCACGCGGCAGCACGAAACCATTACACTGTTGACAACGAATGCCCTTCAACCATCACTCCGAGCACACAAAGATTGAGCCGTGAAATTGAAAATGGTTTCTATGAGCAAAAATTTATTCAACGCACGCTCTCGACATATCGTCACTGCATGAAACTATTTTTGTTTCATTTACTTATAGATTGAGCTGTGGATGGAAATTGTTTTCTGTTGTAGATATCCTTTTTGTTGGCGAACGACAATTGTTACACTTTGTAGTCGGTAAGAACTTTTTTAACTAGCTGCGGCGCAATGATGGAGGATTTTGTGTTTTACCTCAATTTACAATCCAAGGTGGTGGTGAAGAATTTAAGGTTTTAAGGACGTGTTATTCATCATTTTCTTAAGTTATTTACATTGAAATTGAGATGGAAATTCAATTGAAAGACATAAAAAAAAAATTTCATCGCCTGGTTATTCGTCTTATTGCCCTGGCAGTAAAACTTCTTGAGCCACTCACTGTGAAAAGGTTCAAAAGGATGATAGAGAGTTGAATTTTAATTTTAACCTGTATTTCTTATGAAATAAAACTATGAAAACGGATAAACAAATTTAACTTCATCCCGACGTTTCGAACACTTTACAGGGTTCGTGGTCTGCGCCGGGATGAAGTTTATACGCGAGTTTATCCGTTTTCATAGTTTTATTTCATGTGTGATCCTCGCGGAAACCAAAGAAAATATTCTGTGAAACATTGTTCCTGTGAAACATTGTAGATATACCGCTTCTAAAAAAATGTTTTTATGTAAATACGTTCCTTTCACATGTTTAAAAAATCAAAAATATTTCACATTAATTGCGTCATTATTAATTACTGATGCCATTCCTTATCGCACAAACGCGTTTTAAGTACTTAGGTAGTTTGTGGCAATACGAGTACTTTCTTGGTGCACAATTACTAGTTTAATAAATTCGTCTAGTTGATATTTCATTTAGTTGCGCTTATTCAAGAGCGGACGGTTATTAAGGTGAATTTTATTACCACCTACTACCTAACTACTTCGTTCTTTCATTTCCGAGCATTTCATGTTGCGCACAACATTTATTACACGAAATTCCTATTGAAACTTGTAAGCTTTAAATTAAATTATTTATGCGAAACTAATTTTCATGTTGTAGACCGTAAACTATATTTTTGTGATTTAGAACTAACTAAACGATTATGAATATATTTGTTCCTTAAATAAAAGTGTGGTTCTGATTGGACTAGAAATCGTTTGTGGCCTTTTCTTGCTGATAATTCTTAAATAACTCGTTGTCATTTAAATAAATTATAAACCAGATACATCACACAACGCATCAATATTGCGACACGGCGAGGAAATACCGTCAGCATCCTCGGTACAGTCAAGTGCAAAAATAAGTATCGAAAGAATCCGCTCATAAATATGTTACGACGTTCTTATTACACAGAACTAGAGTGCACTGGGACATATTTTTGAAATTTTTTGTGTACACCTTATTTTGTCTTTGACTGTACAATGCCAAAAGAGCCACTCTTAGATATAGGTTAGATTAGTTAGATTTATTTTATGTAAGTATATAAATTGTACAGTTTTGAAAATAAAAAACGATGAAAAATAACTATTTTGAAATTGCGGTTTATGTTTTTATAGACTAAAATAAAAAAAAAATTACGTGAACCTATAGTTGAACAGGGTAACCCATTTAAAAAAAAATTGAAACAATTTTTGAAAGGCAACTTAGTATGGCGTGCATACCAAATCGTCAGTAGAATCTAAAAAAAAAGGAAACAAACCTAAAAACTTGCATTATTCCAGATTTTAGAACACAATCTTGGTTTAAAATTACGAATTCAAAAACCTTAAAAACCTTTAGTTCACATACATTTTTAGTTAAAATTATTGATATTTATTAGTATTAACGTAACAATATATTATTATCTGTGAACGTGTTTCACAATATGTATCAAATACTGCTAATGCTAAATGCTATGGAAAGTCTGCCATTAATTTGTTTACTTTTTTTTCAATCTACTGAAGAATGGTATAGCTTCTATGATTTATTTGTTCGTAGCAAGGACATAACTATGTATACATTGTATACATAACTTAGAAGTATCTAAGTAAAAATAACCGTTTGTCCAGTAAACCTATGACATAATTTACTCACCTAGGTATACACTCGTATCAAGTCGTCTCAGACGCCAGCGCCTCAAGCTGTTTACGCTGTAAGTATTGGGAAAAGATCGAACTTAATCCCACCGGGTTCGAGCGCTGCTGAGTGTGATAGATACTGAAAATTGCATAAAATCCATCAACACAACGACTTTGTGTTCGTACAGCGATACCTTTAAGTACTTGCTTATCGCTAGTTGCACACATACCTATGTTTAAACCTGTTTTAAAGTGAATATCGGGTGCAAAAATGTTGTTTATTACGTACATCATCGTCATAAGCAATTCCTGATGCTACACATAGTTATATGAATCTAAATCTGAAGTCTATACCGATATGATGTGACATAATATTTCCGTATTTAGGAGATTAATGAAAGTATTTATTATAAATATTAGATGTCATATACCAAAGAAAAACGGCCAAGATCACCTAACGTCCGAGGTAGGTGATCTTGGTCGTTTTTCTTTGGTATATGACATCTAATATTTATAATTTATAAAGTATTAGGTAAGTAGTGTGACTACTGGGGAAAAATAAAAAGTACAAATCAAAATATTTAGTTAATAAATAATTTAATTTGTGTTTTCACAATACATTCGAAAGTATTTATAATAAAATTAAACCAAAGACAATATACAAAAAACTACGAATACTTTAAAGAAAGCATCTCTTTGTATGAAATTCCATTCACTACACTACCTACTCTTATGTTTGGCAAGCTAAATGGGATACTACCGAGACTATTTTAGGCATGGCATGCATGTTTGAGAAATCAAATATTACATTAGCAACATTACCTATGTACAACAAAATATGTATGCCAAAGAATCGACATTAACCACTGAATGTCAACTGTACAATAAATATTTTGAATCTTTACCTTTGAATGAAAACAGAATCATCCAGCGTCTCTCGTCGAGAATAACATATTTTTTCCGTCGTTTGTGCGGCAAAATAGAATCACGAAGTCAGCGTTTGATCGTAGGGCGCGGACCCTTGCACATATGGCGTTGCGATATACGTACGCCTTGCATAATAGCAAATATACCCACTGTAAACATCGAAATTGTATGGGCGTTTGAGTCTTCATAGCCATTGGTGGACCAGTGATCGAATTAATCAGTGCGAAACTTTATAAACAATTTTTCTTTTTTAACATCAGATTTTATTGGAATTTCCCAGAAGTTTTCACCCGATTCGAAAAACACGGAATTTTATGATCAGATGACTCCGTAGATATAAAAATAGCAACTCATGATTAAAAAACTCGTATTACCATACATTTTACGTGGTTTTCTTAAAGGTTCTACATTTTTGTCTAATTTCTGTCGACCTAACGACAATTTTAAAGTTGTTTTGTATTTATTTATAAATATAGGGAATTTAAAAAAATATAGATTTTAAGTATTTTGAAAAATATTTGAAATCTGCATGTTTGCATTATTTTCTATAAAAAAAAAAACCACCAAACCCGTATTCATTGACCGAGTGTGTATAAAAAAGTAAAGCTCCAAGTTCGAATTGCTCAAGTAAAGCTTGAGTGGATTTCCATGCATTCGTGTCGCGTACCAAAAAATATTAACACGCCAGTACGAAATGCAATTCCCTCGGTTGCGCTGAATCCGTACCTCGTTACGTTTAACATCCGACTTTGTTCTATGTGTTGTTATTATTTATATGATAGGCAAACTTCCTCGTGGAACAGGTTGCATTAGCAACAATTCTCTGTCCACCAAAGAGTGGCCATTATGAACTACTAAAACAACATCAGTGGCGAAGTGGGACTCAGCCACACTCAGGATTTAACTGGAATCGTTAAATGTTGCTCGCAAGTTGGGATTGCATACATGCATATACATAACATACAGTGTGTCGTTAGCCATTGTACTAGGCCGAAATATACATATGCGTTAGGGTATTTAATTTAAACCCCGTAACACACAATTTTATTGCAATTGATGTTGCTGTTACGAAATTTCGATTTTATAAATTTGGAGTAACCTGTATAGTGTACTTAGTAGCTATATCATCATAGATTGTTTTAACCCTCCTGAAACCATATTGGTTAGAACTAATTGTGAAAACACAAATCAAATGATTTATTAAATAAATATTTTGATTTGTACTTTTTATGTTTTTCCCAGTAGTCACACTACTTAATGCTATGTAAATTATAAAATATTGGATGTCATAATTATACCAAAGAAAAAATTACCAAGATCACCAACGTCCGAGGTGGGAATCGAACCCACGTGCTCAGCTTTCGCGGCTGATGCCTGCACCGCTCGACCTCTCGGTCTGAAAGATGTTTGAAGTTACGTTGGTGATTTTGGTCGTTTTTTCTTTGGTATATGACATCCAATACTTATAATTTACATTGATTAGCTTTTTATTTATGTCAGTAATGAAATTCTGCCATGTCACAAATGTCATCATTGCCAAAACTATTCGACGTTGCGCTGTCAATGCAGTGACACATCACGTCAAGTCGTATACAGTATGTTATCGATTATCGAAACCGTAATTGTTATACCGAATCCGGCTACCACGTGACAGGCACATAGTGTGGACTGTGGAGCCGCTGGAGCCACAAGATATTATCATTTTTATGTAACAAGGGTTTTCTAATAAACACAATTTTAATTTTATTTATTTATAAATGAAGAAATATTATCGCTAGATCATTTCTGAGTACTAAGTAAGCCAGCGTAGGACTTCTAGGTTTATTCAACGACTAAGGTCACGGTCTATACCTTCAGACTTCTGCATGACCAAATGCACACTACTGTCAACAATGTCGCAATTTGACAAGTAATATCACTGACAGCTGTCATAGTGATCAAGGTTCCCCGATTTGTCGACTATAAATTAAATTAATTTTGTCAGCCTCTTTGGTCTAATAATTGTTAGCGTCCCTGCATACAAAGGTTCCGTGTTCAAATCCCAGCGAGTGCATTATTTGTGTATTTATTATTCAGAAATATTTGTTCCTTGGTCGTGGCTGCCTATGTATTTTAATATCTCTATCTACCTACTTGTATTACATACAGTGTGTGTCTTTGATAACGACATTGCTTTTAAGGGGTGAAAGTATAAGTCTTAATGAACTGAAATTAGCATATTTAGTTAAAGTATTAAAACATTTTTTTTTTCATACAAATTAATTCAGCACGCAATGTATCAGTAATAACTAATAAATTAAACCTTACAATTGACATACGATTGCATTGAAATCTCGCTCTTAGTGACATCTTGACAATTACAATTAGGTAGGTATTTACATCCTACATGTCGGTGACACTTTTCGTTGACAAGTTCGTCAAACATCATGACCCTTGTTCATAAGAAAAGGACTTAACAGCCCAGGGTGCCTCGCCAAGTTGCCAATCGCTATCGCTCAGTAGCGTATTGTAGTTTTCCGTCTTTGTCATGCTTTCGTTAAGTGCGACAGAGTCGATTAAGCGCTAGGTAAATTTGTGTTAACTAAGAAGGCGGAATCAGATACCTAATCGTTTTGTTTATGTACCGATTGAAAACTTCACATTGATTGAGTTGAAGTGTCAAAATAACATCAAGTTTGTTGATCAACAGACTTTCCTAATAAATTTAATAAAATGTTTGAACTAGGTAATGTAATTTCTAAGAAGTGATATGATAATGTATGTGCAGTGATTTTTGATATCAGTCTAGTTCAGTGAATAATGCGATTCAAAATGTGGTGGCTAAGACAGTAAGATACAGAAAGAATTGTTGATGTAAATTTGTTGTGCTAGTGTAGTCAAAATCTCGTATGTTTTAAATTGTAGTGTTTTCTAGTAATGGATAATTCAGTAAATAAGTTAACGTCGGCAACAGTTCACAGTTACTTTAATGATTTGATCGAATTAAAATGGAAACGAAACTAGCTTTTCCTCTCAGAAACGTCAAATAAATGTTTGCATTACATTGCTGCTCGAGATTTTTAAAAAATTCATTACCCTTAAATAATAAAGGTAATCGTTATATTCTTTTAATAAAATGGTTAACAACACTTTAATCTATCGTTACTTAAAAGCAATGTCGTTATCAAAGATACACACTGTATATCGTCGCCTGGTACCAGCATTACATGACTTAATTGAGCTTAACGTGGGACTAAGTCGATTTGTATAAGATGTCCCAAGATATTTATTCATTTAATTAATCCCTTTATTTTATGTTTATACTTCAAAACTAGTTGGATATCAATAGGTAAATTGTGTTAGGAATGATTGATACCCGACTGGTGATACTCAGTATTGACGTTAAGTGATGGATAGCCTCATAACAGTAGTTTTTGACTTGAAATTACATTTACTCACTATGACCACTTATCAACGACAACATGAATACGGTCAGTTCAATAAAACATGAATAAGTAGTTGTTAAAAATTTACCGGTATTTATTTATATTTATTTACCATGCATTTTTCTCGTATCAGATAACGTACTGTTATATACAGCAATAGTATGTAAGTAATTCTAAGCTAGCATTATATCCACGTGGGCCCTGACGCTTTGACGTCACAGGTATTAATTATAAAAAGCATGTACATTAAGTAATCTGGTCAGTCTATCGAGTGCCGTGTCCGCGTACTAATCGTTTAAAATTATAGTGTAATTGTGGTGTTAAACTAATAAATACTTTTCAGTGGTGTAACTTTGAGTTTTGTTTTTTAAAAACTCCCACGAAGGCTGCCCTATAACAAAATTGGTGGCAGCGGTGGGATGACACAAAGAGACGATACTAAGTCTCGTCATTCCGGATCCTAGGCCAGCTTCCAGATCGACGGTTAGTCTCAGACTTTTCTGAGCCCGCATCACAACGAGATCGACGGTCAGCCTCAGCATCTTCACCGAGCCCGCATCTCAACCCCGGATCGACGGTCAGCCTCAGCATCTTTGCCGAGCCCGCACCCGGAACACCAGTGAAACACCAGTTTAACCCACACATCAGGTCGACGATCAGCCTCGTGGAGACCTTAAACCACGAGCCCGCACCTAATTCAAGGTCAAAGTGCCGCAACGCGACTACAAAGCCCCAACACGTGGAGCAGCTATTCGACACCCCGAAGGCACTCAAGTATCAACTTCGCCGAGAATGTTCCTGCAGTTTATCACATTCCTGTGAGTTTCTATTTCCTTAATATCAGTGAAAGTACCTGCCTATTCAAGTTTCTAAACCTTAGTTTAAATTCAAGTGCATAAGTGTCTGACTCGTATTTAAAGACTTGACATCTAATTCAGAATAAGCTATAAAATAAGTTATCCTGTTTATCTGCTGTCCTGTACTGCATAATTATTGTTAATGAGTACTCCCAAAATAGAAAAACCGGAGGATCAACCTGAATCTCAAGGTTCGAGTTCAGACTCAACTGAATCCGATAGTACATCAAACAGCATACGCGAAAAACCGCGTAAAATCAAAATGAGCGACAAAGTGACCCTATCTGTCTTAACTAAATTCATTAAACCCTACAACGGGGACCGCGAATCTCTTCCTGCGTTTTTGACAAACTGCGAAAACGCTATAAGCCTAGCCAGTACAGAACAACAGAATGTTTTATGTAAATACATTGTGTCACAATTAGAAGGTAAAGCCCAACTAGCGTGTTGCCTGAAAACTTTCACAACATGGCCTGAAATAAAATCCTTTCTAAAAACTACATTCGGTGAAAAGAAACATTCCATACATCTACTTTTAGAACTTCAAAAATGTAAGCAATTCATTTCAGAATCAGTCACGGATTATTCACTGCGCGTAGAATCGTGTTTAACCAGAATTTTAGCCGACATTCAATATTCTTGCAAAGATAAAGAACAACTTCCAGGACGCATAGCCGCCATGGAAGATCTAGCCCTTAACACCTTCCTTCTCGGTTTGAACCCCGATTTTTCACACATAGTTCGAGGTCACAACCCTTCAACCCTTAATGAAGGGATCAGTTACGCAATTGAAGAAGAAAAGATATTCAATCTCAATCATACCACTCCTAAAATATCTAAAAGCTAGCATCTAATTTCTTTGACCGTGGAGACCTTTTACATCTCCACATTTAATATTTATTTCACCATGGAGCCCATTTATCTCCTTATATAGCAAAATTTTGACTTATTGGATACATAATAATTATGTATTCTGTAGCACTAGTTTACAAGACTTTTTGTTTAACTGTCTTCTGACATGAAACATTTGTTTCATATACCTTTTTATTTACTTTTTATTGACATTTGGAGATTCTTTACACCTCCAAATCATTATTATTATTATTTATTAACTGACATTGGGGACACTTTACATCTCCAAAATTATGTATTATTGACATTAGAGAATATACATCTCTAGTTTAATTTAATATTAGAGTTTATTTTACTGTGATGTCATATTTAAATAGGCATTGGCTGTTGTCTTTTAAATAATAAGAATAGTTGCTTTGTGATTGTCACTAAATTGTCACTAAATTGTTAATTTTCTATTTTATTATTATTGTTAAAATCATGACGATTAGAGACCTTTTACATCTCTAAATCTTAATATCTCTTTATTCTGACAACTAGAGGACCTTTACATCTCTAGTAGTATAGATATAGATACTTAATAATGTTGCGAACTTGTACAATAATAATTATTTTTGTTTAATATTTTGATCCTTTATTTATTTCTGTCTTTATAAAAATGTCTATAATAATCTTTTTTTTTTTATGTAATACATTCTTTAATGCATGTTATTTCAATAAGATGTATTATTATACTGTTTTGAAAAAATAAGTCCACCTGAGTTTCTTACTGGTTCTTCTCAGGAACGGCGTAGGGTTTGAACCAGTAGTAGATTTTTTTTCTCTCATGTCAGACGATTCGAAAGTGCTTATGAATAAGCTTACTTGAATAAAGAATAGTTTGACTTTTGACTTTTGACTTTTAAAACATGCAGCATCTGTCGCAAACCGGGGCATACCTCATCAGAATGTTACCACGCCAAAAGGGAACGACATTCCTATCATGTACGACCTCACCAGCAACCTCGTCCTCAGCACCCTGATTCTTACACTAGGCCATCTGCAAGCGCAGACTACTGTCAAGGCCAATTTTCAAATAGAGCGAAAGTATGTGCCTATTGTAAAAATATAGGACATACAATAAATGAATGCCGCAAAAGGCAATACAATAATAATATGCGCCTTAACGGCGGTGCCGCGTCAAATGTGCCAGTAGTTGCCGCCGGCGCTCAAATTTCAAACACGCCAAGCAACCAGGCGAATGTGCATTATTGTGAAGGGCAATTCGATGAAAGTAATTCTGATAATAATTTAAACTAATTACGATCCCGGTCCCGTGTCTGCCGAGATCATCTTCATTTAAAGACACGATCACTGTATCTCGCCGTTTCCTAAAACCCACATCTCCACAAAGGAGTCCTACTATATCTTATACATCTCAACCACCTAAAGTGCAATTGAGTCATACTAAATCTTATACCAAGCCTACATCTCCGCCAATTCGGAGTCCTACTATGTCCTATACATCTCAACCACGCAACGTGCCGTTGAGTCCTTCTAAATCTCAAGATACACTCACATCCCCTCCAGAAGGGAGTCACCTCGCCGAATCAATTACAAATCTATCCCTCGCCGAATCTTGCGACATCGAATTCCAAATACCGTGCTACGAAATTACAGCACCCAAAAAACGAATGTCATTACCATATCATTACCTACTTAATGTCATTACCTACTTAACGGTTTCTAATACCCAAAAACCCCTCTGTTTCCTAATCGACACAGGTGCAAGTGTCAGTATCGTCAAATACTCCAGTTTTGTAGAAAAACCACTGCTTTCCTCTGAAATTATTAAACTTAAGGGAATCAACGACACAGATTCATACTGCGAAACTCTCGGAACCTCACAATTACAGTGCCATCTCCCAGACGATACCATAACATATAAATTTCACGTCACTAAGGATGAAATTAACCTTAAATATGACGGCATTATTGGTAACGATTTATTTGATTTCTTCCAAGCTAATATAGATTATAAAACCAAGTCCCTAAGTTTACAAGGCCACAATTTACAGATTTATTTTAACCAACCCTCTTATGTGATTCCGGCTCGCTCAGAAAGCATAATCGAATGTGTTGTCTCCAACCCAGATTTTGAACTCGCGGGCATGAAAGAAGGCCTCATTCTAGATCACAAATTCTGTGACGGTGTTTACCTAGCTAACTGTATAGTAACTATAAAACGTAACAAACGTGTCAATGTGTCTATTTTAAATACCACCGACTCTCCTATAGAAATAAAAGAATGTAATGTTATTATTACTCCCATCGATTACCCTGCTTTAATCAATGACTCATCAGAGGCCTCTAATCTAAATCATGTCACGCCTAACTCGTCTAATCGTATCCAGCGCGTATTAGATCTTATACGCCATGAGCATCTAAACTCAGAAGAAAAGAAGTCACTAATTCAATGCTGCAGCAAATATGCAGATATATTTTATCTGGAAGGAGATCCACTAACTCATACCTCAGCTCTACAGCACTCCATTAACACGGGCAATGCCGCACCTATTAATGCTAAATCTTACAGGTTCCCGGAATGTCACCGACAAGAAGTCGATAAACAAATAAAGAAAATGTTGGACCAAAATATAATTAAACCCTCTGTATCTCCGTGGAGTGCACCAGTCTGGATTGTCCCAAAAAAGGTCGATGCCTCGGGCCAAAGAAAATGGCGTATTGTAATCGATTACAGGCGCCTGAACGACGTCACAGTGACTGAAGTTTATCCAATTCCCCTTATAACCGATATCCTTGACCAATTAGGAAAATCAAAATACTTCTCTACATTAGATCTCGTTTCCGGATTCCACCAAATTCCGATGGATCCTGCCGATTCGGCAACAAAAAAGGACAAGGTTCATGAGACGTTGGAAGGTTGAAGGCTTCACAATTCTTAACCCCAGTGGCGTATCAGGACACTTCTAATTTAACCGTATGCCCTTCGGCCTCAAAAATGCGCCTTCAACCTTCCAACGTCTCATGAACCTTGTCCTTTCAGGACTGCAAGGCCTACATTGCTATATATATTTAGACGACTGCATCATATACTCGCATGACCTCGAGAGTCACATCCAAAAACTTCATCTCGTCTTTGACAGATTCCGAGAATATAATTTAAAATTGCAACCCGACAAATGCGAGTTCCTCCGTCGCGAAGGGACCTACCTAGGTCATATCATTACAGACAAAGGTGTGCAACCTAATCCCGACAAAGTCAAGGCCGTAACCGAATTCCCTGCGCCACGAAACGCTAAGGAAATAAAATCATTTCTCGGATTAGTCGGTTATTACCGCAGATTTATAGACAACTTTTCTCAAATAACTAAACCGCTTACTTCTCTATTAATGAAAGACGTCACATTCCACTGGTCCCCAGAACAAGATCTCGCATTTAATCATCTTAAAGCAAAACTAACAACAGCACCTCTACTCCAATACCCCGACTTCTCGCAACCTTTTGTAGTGACAACTGATGCAAGCAACAGCTCAGTTGGTGCTGTGCTTTCACAAGGTCCTATAGGAAAGGACCTTCCTATCGCATATGCCTCCCGTACTATGAACAAAGCGGAATGTAACTATTCTACGACTGAAAAAGAACTCCTGGCCATTATCTTTGCAGTAAAGTGCTTTCGCCCCTATTTATACGGAAATAAATTCAAAATTGTCACTGACCATCGCCCTCTCACGTGGCTTTTTAATGTAAAGGATCCCGGCAGTAGATTAATCCGTTGGAGGTTAAAATTGGAAGAATACGACTATGAAGTTATTTACAAACAAGGCAAACTTAATTCAAACGCCGATGCGTTATCCCGGATTCCAGTACACGCTATAACTCGAAACCAAATCGCGAGAGCACCCCATCAAGTTACCTATGAACAATTTTTCAAAAAGCAATTTACTAATGCCATTGGAGAAAATAATACTAAAATCGAGGAGCACCCTGAAAACCTATTCCGATCCAAAATAAATTCAATCGCATGTCCTACTTCACTCGACTTTGACTCCTCTTTACCTAATATAGAAGAAATACTGACTAGTTTGCCAAATCAAAACGAATTACAAAACACTGAACGCGTACCCTTTGCCGTACTTCCATTTCCTAACAACGATAAAACTTACTATTTCTTATTCACTAAAATACATCATTACGACGAAACAAATTATAAATCTATTTTTAACCTGCTCATGTCTTTAAGAGATATAATCTTACAAAACAATCCTACACTCTCCGACTTAGCGATATCAGATTTCACGGAACCATTTACAAAAATCTCGTACAGCAAAATATATAATATGATCTCTTTTATATTTCATAATACCAACATAACAATACACATTTATAAAAACAAGATGATATATCCGACCCCAGCCGAAGTCTCTCAAATCCTCAAAGAAAATCACGATTCCACCATCGCGGGACACCCTGGAATGAACAGAATGTTTAACCGTATTAAGGCTTCCTATTATTGGAAAACGATGCGCGCAGATATCGAAAATTATGTTAAATCCTGTAAATTATGTCAAATCAATAAGCCACTACGAAAGTGCAATAAAGCACCTATGGTGATCACTTCTTCCAGTACAAAACCGTTTGAACGCTTAGCACTCGATATTGTAGGTACCCTTCCGGAAGCTGGATTCCAAAAATTCAAATATATATTAACCCTCCAAGATGACCTTACCAAATCCTCATGCGCGTATCCCCAAATTACAGCTACAAGCGAAGAGGTAGCTCGAAACCTTGTACATTTTATGGCTTTATTCGGTATTCCAAAAATGATCTTGACCGACCTTGGAACTTGTTTCGCTTCAGATCTATTTAAACAAATCAACGACATTTTTAAGATTAAATCATTATTTTCTACACCTTATCATCCCCAAACGAATGGTAGCCTTGAACGTAGCCACGCGACCTTAAAAGAGTATCTAAAATCTTTCGTAAACGAAAATCAGAATGACTGGCACTGCTACATATTTACAGCTATCCTCTGCTATAATACTACACCACACAGTGTAACTCAATACACGCCGTACGAGCTTCTTTACGGACATAAGCCTCATATTCCTAATTCGCTCTATGAAACAAGTGATAATCTCACTTATGACGAGTATGTCGGAGCTCTTCAATACCGCATGCGTTTTAGCCGCGATAAAGCCCTTGAACACATCCTTAAAAGTAAAGAAACTTCTAAACAATATTACGACTCTCCATCCCGCCAAGTGTCATATAAAACTGGTGACCTTGTTTATCTTAAACAACACCATAGACTCCGCAAGGCCTTATCTCCAGTGTGGAAAGGTCCTTACAAAATAATTAAAGTCAATAACAAAAATAATGTAACTCTCTGTATTAATCGCCGTCACACTAAGTGCCACGTTAATGAAATAAAGCCCGCTCATCCCTAAATAATCCTTTACTCTCTTTTCAGAATCCTCTTACAAAGATGCTCCGCTGGAAGCAAAATAACACCAATTCTTCAGAGCCCTGGTATATATTTCGACCCCACGAATATCGTACACTTCTTTCATGATTCCTGGAATGTTGTAACTCACACAAATATAATCCCTTTAAATCCTCACCTACAAAGTATTGAACACCTTCTTAATAAAACTACGACTTTATGCAACCGAATTAACTTAACCTCTCTTTTTGACTGCGCCGACATAGCAACATCCACACAAATATTACTCGAAACTAATTATGCTAAGTCTTCGTCACTATACCATTTATTATCTCATAACATTACCCTTAATAGACCCAAGCGATCTCTAGAATTCGGCGGCGAAATCTTAAAGTTCTTCTTTGGCACACTAGATGCTGAAGATGCCCGGAAATACGATGAAGCAATAGAATCTTCCCAGAAAAATGAACACGAAATTTTCCGCCTGATGAAAGATAATATACACACTGTTAAGTCAAGCATAAACACTTTTAATTCGACTATCCTTAGATTAAACTCTAACGAATTGAAAATAAACAACCAACTCGAACACATGAACCGAGCACTGGCTCAGGTTACAAAAAATAAATGAACAGCTAACATATATGTCACGCGTCAACAACTTAGTAAATGTTATAGAAAGCTCGCTACTCGCGGTATCCAATTGGATACCGAGATAATTATCTTGACTCTATTTTAAATGCCATTCTTTTTTCAAAAACTAATATTTTACACCCCTCTGTACTTTCGCCGTTTACATTATACCACGAATTACAAAAAAATAGTTACAATTTCAACCGTAACCTTGACTTTCCCGTACCCATAACCATACAAAACATACATACTATAATTGACATTTCCAAACTAACTTCTTACTATTTTAACCAAAAGCTAGTTTTTGTATTAAGTATCCCATTAGTTTATCCCGAGCGATATACCTACCGTTTATAAAACCCTTCCATTGCCTATCCCTCATGAGGCAGAAAACCCCAACACTTTCTCCCTCATACGCCCTACTAGTTCTTTTATGGCGATAACCGACAACAAATTACACTATGCACTATTCGAAGACTTAAACACATGCACTATAGTAAGCAGTGAATACTCCATTTGCCCTTTAACAACTATCTATTCTAGTATCAATAACCCATGTTGTGAAACACGTCTTTTTACCGAAATTTCAATGTCATTACCTAAAGAATGTGATTCTAAATTAATATTTGGTAACGTTGATATTTGGCATGTTTTAAATAATAATAAATGGATATTTGTACAGTCAAAGCAATGTCACTTAACCGTAAAATGTAATGATAATATTGAGGAGTACCCTGTATTCGGTACCGGTATCTTAAAATTAACAGACGATTGTATCGGTTATTCTAAGACTATCAGGCTACTCCCGAGCACATCCAGGGATGTATTGATCCCAAATAAAATGCGCACAGATTTTAATATTATAGAAGATGACTGCTGTAAGAAAGATAAATTCAATAACACTCTACCTTTACTGACCCCTATTTCTATTAGTAATATAAACCTCGATTCCTTGAAATATGCCTCTCACAAACTAGACAGTTTGGAAGATGACATAAACAACTTACAGCAGCAATCTCACCTAACTAAATATGGAACTTATTATTCTAGTATCACCTTATCCTTAGTTGGTTTTGTTATGTTATAACAGTAGCGATAATCGTAGACGTTCAGCATCTGGATGTTGTATTCAGATATTCAACCAATGTGATAATAAAAGCAAGAACAAGACTCGTAATAATGTTTCAAATGCTATAGAAATGTCGGAAAGTTCCGAAGATGAGAAGAAATCTGTGAGATCTTTACCCATCTTCCGAGATGTATCTCGAATTGATGAAATTAAATTTATTTCCTCCCGAAATGTTTTTAATCACTAAATGCTGAACGTAACTTATATTTGTATACCGACAAAGTATGTGTAAGATAAATTAAGTACTCAGCTTCATCTATTTGAGATAAAGCTTCGTTTTAACGGGGGGGCTGTTATATACAGCAATAGTATGTAAGTAATTCTAAGCTAGCATTATATCCACGTGGGCCCTGACGCTTTGACGTCACAGGTATTAATTATAAAAAGCATGTACATTAAGTAATCTGGTCAGTCTATCGAGTGCCGTGTCCGCGTACTAATCGTTTAAAATTATAGTGTAATTGTGGTGTTAAACTAATAAATACTTTTCAGTGGTGTAACTTTGAGTTTTGTTTTTTAAAAACTCCCACGGAGGCTGCCCTATAACAGTACCTATGCGGAATGAAATTTGGACAGATTTTGAACAATAAAAAAAAATAAAACAATTAAATAGAAATTGTATCTCAATGCTAAATTGATCTGTGTACATTTGTTAATTAATTCGGGAAGTGTTGTGTGTTTTGGCATATTTCTTTAGAAATTATGGCCAATCAAGTAAACCAATGTCGCAAAACTGTATGTATTTTCCACAGGACACATTTGCTATGGCTAAAATCGACGATCATTCAGAATTTTTAGAAGTAGGCAAGGTTTGAAATACTTTTTTATATTAATTTTGCATTCTTTTTTTTCCAAAAAATAATATTAGAAACCCTAGTGTAATGTAACATTTTAGCTACAGACACTTTTCTGAGAGAGCTCAAATAAAGGAAATTACGTTAGATCGCATCACAAAATCGAACAGAGAGTCCAGAAGGACTTCCAAATACAGCAAAAAAATTTATACACAATATCCTTAAAGCATGGGCATCACGTAACTTTAACAAAGAGCAAGCCTACCAACACCGAAAATAAAAATAAACAACTATGAAAATGTGGCTTCGTCATTTGGTCAAAAAGTGTAAAAAAACACTGGTTTTTCAGTAACGGATGTCACGCTGAACGAGCTATAGGTAATTTTAACTAAACATTTTTAGCATAGTTACTATTATTTTTGGAATACAATATAGCCCAACGGACTAGAATATGAAATATGATGAGTACAGGATGTATGTTTAAAAAGTTTTCGTACAGTAGATAAAATTAGAGGCAATAAAATGCTAACATCAGTTTTTCCGACATCAATGGATAAAGTACCATATAACTGAAGTTATATACTTCGTATTCAAATAGTTTTTATCGTGCATGAATCCTTGTTAAATCGATATTAAGAGACGTGAGTGTTTAAAAAATAACAATGTTGTTATTTATTTAATAACACATTTAACTTTGTCCAGATTTCATTCTGCATATAATCGTAATGGCAATAAAAGCGTGTTCAGATATTTTCGAACGCTCTGACGCTACGATATATCTGATGGCGACTGTACAATGAACAATTGTCGGCGAGCTATTTGCCTAATAATTTGACATTACTTACCTCCACTTGTTGTCCATGCAATTTACCATTTCAGATATAAACGAATGATGTTGCACATACGTAGTGCAGTCAGGGGTATAGGTATGTATACAGCTATTAAATGAAATGAAAAATGAAAAAAGTTTATTGAAGCAAAATAGATACATTACATAATAAAAATTGACAGTGGTTCCCGAACTAGGCCGAGCCTGTATCTCGGAAACCACTTATTAACATTAACTTAGTATGTCTAGAGCATAAGTTCTAAAAGTGTTTGTAGTTATATACTCGTATAAAATAATCTACTTATCATCATCATCTTCATCATATCAGCCGAAAGACGTCCACTGCTGAACATAGGCCTCCCCCAAAGATTGCCACAACGACCGGTTCTGCGCCACCCACATCCAGCGGACTCCTGCGACCTTCACCAGGTCGTCAGTCCACCTTGTGGGGGGCCTACCCACGCTACGCCTTCCGGTACGTGGCCGCCACTCAAGAACCTTCCCGCCCCAACGGCCATCGGTTCTACGCGCAATATGCCCCGCCCGTTAGCGATTCGGAGAGCTATTTCGGTTACTTTGGTTCTGCTGCGGATGGTCTCATTTTTAATCCTATCGCGCAGAGAGACTCCTAGCATAGCCCTCTCCATTGCCCTTTGGGTGATGGCCCATTGTAAGCGGCCACGTTTCAGTACCGTATGTGATGACATATATAATGTCTAATAGTCTTTAATTAATGTGTGTTGCCAATCATCACTAATTAAAGACTTTCGTCTTCAAATCTACTTATAATTTTTTACATTTCTTAATTTGTGTGTGTATTAAGGACTGAGTCCAGATTCAATCATTTTTATTTCCTCTCATTTAATATTTATGCCCATGACTGTACATCAAGTAGACCAATAGGTGAAAATCAAAAATAAATTTTGACAAATCTCTTAAATACGCGTGTTATGACGCATGTAGCCCCTCCCCCCGCGCCGCGCCCGCCCAGCGCCCGCGCCGCCGTGATTGATCGCTGTTATAATACGGCTCAGCGCCCATTGCGACTCCAAAGCCTCTCTACAACACAATCGGTTTCAGTCCCCACGATTCCTTACATCTGAATTCTTAATAAAAATACGCATTTCACGCCATATTACAATGAGACCCATGAATACTAAAAACCTCATTCTAAATCGTGTATACGAAATTGAGTCGTAAGCCAGATACACAAATTATGTTGAGGAAAAACGACATGAATTTCGAAGCCTTTTGCCATGTGCGATTTAGTACGAAAGTTACATTCACGATGAGCGATAAATCATGACATCTGATTTAAAGGAATGATACTCGTCGTCAGAAAACAATTGGAAAAACGTGATCTGAGCACAGATTCGCCCGGCGGCACGCGGGGCGATCGCTATACGTCTCGGGCCGCCCAATGCATACTAAGTTATGACTTCAGTTTCAATTTTACATCCCTCTGAGGAGCATCCATAAAGCGCTTTAATATGCACTTTAGGTGCTTTGTTGGTGTTGATTTGTACTAGTAAAAGGAGTGCATTGCAAGATGCAGAGCTCGCTCTGTGTTCGTACGTGCATATATCTGACACCCGCAAGTCCTCTTGCCGCCCGGAGCCGAATCCTTATAAATAACTTATTACATGTTGCATGTTCCAGCCGTGACTCTCGCGTCGCGTGCTAGCTTCAATCAACTCACTGGAAATAAGAACATTGGGCTTTAAAAGCGCAAATTTTGATCTATAAACTTATACGGGACTAAATTAAAGTTTGTAAACGTTTGATATCAATCTGCGATTGATGATTTTGAGATGACACCAACCTGTATACAAATTACATTATATTTAACAATCTATTTTATCAAGATATTTACTCATATACAAGCGGGACTTAATCGCGTAAAGTTGCATGCGACTACGGGTGTAATACGTCATGCCCAAAACGTCAGGACAATATTTAATATATGTTTACGCGATCAAGTCCCATTTGTAGTTAAAATATGAGTGACTATCGTGAATGTTTAAATTATGAAGCTATTTATTAGGTACCGTACGAATGAACATTGTTATTCTTTACCTATCGTCATAAAAGAACATACCTAGTATTAATTATATGTAAATGACTGCACAGATTTTTCACTGTTTAAGAAATGTTATTCACAATACAACACAATTTATAATGAACTGCTGTCCAATCTATCAGCGACAAAATACTAAGTAAAATCAATAAGCATAAATCGAACTATTCAATTAAAATGGCTTGGAACCATTGCGGCACTTGCTATTCAAACGTATGCAAATTACAGACGTACTATGCAATAAATGCCGACACACGGATCACAATTCGACAATTGCCATTTACGTGCCAATTGCATTGTCTACCTATTTAACGTATACATTTTATCTACCGTCGACTCCCGTATCTTCGCCTGAGCTACCTATCCTAGCCTAATCCAAAAAGTTGAAATTTCCGACTCATTTTAGTGTAGAGCGTGAATATGTGTTATGGCACAGTCTGCCCTAAAAATATGGTGAGAATTTATTTTTTACAGTACTGTAGAATGAGGTGGCTTTAGGAAAAAATGAGGTTACTTTGATAGATGTAAAATGGCCATAAGAGGGTCAATTGAAATAAAACTATGAAAACGGATAAACTCGCGTAAATTAACTAATTTTAACTTCATTCCGACGTTTCGAACACTTTACAGGGTTCGTGGTCTGCGGATACCCTGTAAAGTATTCGAAACGTCGAAATGAAGTTAAAATTAGTTAATATACGCGAGCTTATCCGTTTTTATAGTTTTATTTCATGTGTAATCCTCGCGGTAACCGAAGAAAATATTAGGGTCAATTGAATTTAATTTATTGGTCCTTATAGGTTATCAAGTGCATTATTAAATACCGATTAGACTCAACTCACATATGGCGTAAAATCATATACAGTAAAAAATACGAGTTAAAAACTAAGATTTCAAAGTCGCCCCTGCATTATAAAGCCACCCCGTTCTACGGTAGGCGATGATAGGTAGCTCAGGGTGAGTAGCCAATACGCTAATCTTATTCGCAAACGTAACGTCTTGGTCGCACTAATTAGAAAGAGTGACTACTGGGCGTTAGGGATTGGCATCCTGTCTGGGCACTCAGATGTAGAGAGGGAGTTTTACGGTAAGTATAGTGGCGTTCATAATTGCATGGACAGTTTATGAATGAATGCATTCATAAATTGTTCATGCAATTATGACCGCCACTGTACTTTAGAGGTGTCCCTTATATTAGAAAACTTTAAGTTAGATACCATTTGGTTTTCCACACGACAAAACGAAAAATTAAAAGCTAAATTTAGTTGGTGTACCTTATAATCTCTGTAGGGGTTCTCTAAATCATCTCCGAAAATTGTTTGTATGAATATTACATCGCAACCAATTTTTCGCATAAAGTCATTTCGCCGAATGATCATGTTCCAATTGAATTTTATGAAATCGTTTCATTTCCCAACTAAATGGTTGGCAATTCAATCTTTGGGCTTGGTTTTTAATTGAAACTTTTTATAATACATATTTTCATGTGGTTTATGGTTTAGTTGGTATAAAGTTTAGTTAACTAATAAAATAACAAAACAGTCGGTTCTGGCGCTTCGCCGGCCGCTCGCTTCGCTCGCTCGGCTCGCGCGCTGTAAGGTCCCAGTTTCACCTAACACTCCTCCTCGCTTCGCTCGTCGTCGTACCTAACTGGACTCTGTGAAATGTTTTTTTAACGGTATTCTTTGTTACGCTAGTTCAGAAACACGGTTATGCTAAAAAGTTTCCACATATACTCGTAGGTACGAAAAGGATGACGAAACGTTATTCGGCCTAGTGAAAGGTTTGACTAATGATGAGTATGCTAAAAGCATTGTGTCATCACAATAATCCGTTTTATAATAATTCTGCCAAATGAAACGTTGTCATACAAAAATTTGCTAATAGTTGGTTGCCAAAGTGAACCATCGGCGAAATGTTGGTTGGCAAATGAAATTCGGGCAAAAAAAGTTCGGAGAAAAGGCAGAACCCCCTCTGTAGGGTGTGTATACTCCACATGTTCGTAGGATCGACACATTTGAAATTGTAAAATACCCAGTATTGATTACTAATTACAAAATATAAATAAATAAAACAAAATAAATATCATGAGACATCTTACACAAATCGACCTAGTCCCACGGTAAGCTCAATTAAAGCTTGTGATGTGGGTACCAAGCGACGATATAATATAATAGATAGATACCTACACATAGATACTTATATACATAGACAGCCATGACCAAGGAACAAATATTTGTGATAAATAAATACACAAATAATGCCCTCGCTGGGATTCGAACCCGGAATCTCCAGCTTCGTAGGCAGGGTCACTACCCACTAGGCTACGGAGGCAGACAAATATGTATGATTCGATTCATAATTATGCTATGTCTCATCTAACTCGTTCAAATACAGAATGTGAAGCAATATTTATAAATTAATTTCAAACTTTATTAAGTTCAAATAGTTTTTAAGACTATTTCAAATCAAAAACACCTACATAATATTCAATAAAAATATCCGAAAGTAACTAAACTATCCCGAGATCGGTATTGGATCGGCTATAAGTGAAATAGGAACGGTTGGGTGTGGTGTTGCGATAGAGCGGATTGTGCAAATCGCGAGCACCGCCTCGCTCGGACGAGTCTTAAGCCGGCTGTTATGTGGGCCTTGTGGCCGGTCCACTCTGTATCCACTGCACATGGAATCTCGCTGTGATCGTAGATAAACAGAATCAAGTGTCTAGGGTAGTGAGAGCAACTCGGAAGTTATTTTGCCTTTTACAAATGCTTACTTTAATTATCTAGAAATATATATTTATCTTTTTTGCAGTGTGGTGACGGCAGTAAGAATACATTTGTCACCACCCCAACTCCTCCTGCGGGTGTCGTAAGAGTCGACTAAGGGATTAAAGTGTCACTGACCATTCTACAAGATTGATGATAGGCAGCAGCGTCATCATAGTGGACACATTACTGCGATCGCTAATCCGCTTACCCAGCGTGGCGATTATGGACATTTACCTCCTAATGCGTCTATACGCATAATTAATAGGAGAGGCCTACGTCCAGCAGTGGACTAACATAGGCTGATGATGTGTGATGTGATATTTTTATCTTTTATATATGTATATCGTGGCTTAGTACCCACATCATAAGCCTTAACACATTGAGCGCGGGAAACTCCTGAGGGGAGTTCTCTGTGGGAGATCCATTTTCGCTACAAAGCGGAAAAATCACGGGATCGGCTACGAGCGTAGCGCGTAGCACTCGTCCGCAATGAAAGTGTTAATTGGGCTGACCATGGGACTAGGTCGATTTATGTATGATGTCCCAAGATGCTGTCAATCTTCAATAAATAAATGGTCAATGACACTTCAAACCCCTTAATCGACTCTTACGACACCCATGGGAAGAGTTGGGGTGGTGACAAGTATTCTTACTGCCGTCACCACACGGGCACATCATAGTGGAGTGGACACACTACTGCGATCGCCAACCCGCTTGCTCAGCGTGGCGATTATGGGCATTCGCCTCCTACTGCGTCCAAACGCTTAGGAGAGGGCTTGGCCCAGCAGTGGACTGTTTATAGGCTGATGATGTGATGTGTGTCCCAAGATATTATTATTATTTATTTATGCGCCCTTATGAAATACACACGCTAAATAATATGCAATGACAGAGTTAGACCAGTAATACGAGACACAACGAATAGTACCAAATCTCCATTTTACGTGAAACCTTCACCTTCAGTGCGTGTTTCCAACTGGTACTTAGCAGGTGTTTTTGCAAAACTGGCACAAAATTATCGGCGATAGTTTTTTCTTGCCCTATCGCACCCGCATGCTATATCGCCGACCATTACCTTAAATTATTGCTGTTCGGTATCGCACGCTTTTCTTATAAACCGCTGCTACTGTATAAGCTGATTTAAGTCTGCATCAAATGAAAAAACATTAAAGGGTAGAAATGAAAATGCAACTGGGAAAAGACAGTCTTAGGAGGAAGAAACAACTGCATAATCAGCTTTGCGTCGATTAATATCGTCGTGCCCGCGGGCCGCGGTCTGCGCTCGATACTGCCAAGACAAAGAAATAAATTATTTCCACCATTTCTTGAACGTCTCTTTGTTTTAGATACAACACGGTTATTCTTACCAGTAACTTTCCGTTATTGGATATACCGTAGTTTTATCAATTTTATCATTGGCATCGCATTTATCTAGCAGGCAGATACCAGACGCTGTATTTAAGATGCGTTTAGGAAGGGCGCGAGGTGACCACACATTTTTTCTTGTGAATTACAATGCTCTTAATAGCCCGATATGATATGCATAACAAATTACAACTAACTAATATTACGAGCGGAAGTATTTTTCTAGTAAGAGAGATGGAAAAGAGATTTCCGCTTGTAATATTACCTGTAATTTGTTATGCAATAGGCCCCTGGAGTCTATTTCTCAAAAGCTTGTAACTTGTAATACAAGCTGAAGTCCCTATCATAGTATTAAAAAGAGACTTCCATTTGTATTGCAAGTTACAAGCTTTAGAGAAACGGGCCTCGGGCCTCTAGCCTACTAATTAATTGGTGGATATAAGCACACGTTGTGAATGCCGACGTAACTGGTAAATTATGTAAGTGTTTTCATCTATCTATACCCTACATCTCCCCGGAAGGGAAAGAAAAAAAAAGATTTTACAAGAAAACTTTTTTTTTCTACATATTTAAACATACATCAGCAACGTTGTTTTCTTACTTATGTTATCATTACTTTCATTTTATCATTAGATACCTACTTATAACATAACAATCGGGCATGTTTACAATTGAATGCAATGCGCATCTTATTATATCTAAATACATATTGTATGTGCGAACCACAGTGAAATTCGTACACAGTACACTGACTATTTATAATTAGAACACATTAAAAATGGTATTATGGTATAAAGAGCTTGGTTCTATTTTTGTGAACAACATCATACTTTCCATTTTTAATTATTTTAACATTGGGTGGTATATCTTTTACAACAACATATGGCCCTGAATACAAGCTTTGGAGTTTATTATTGGCGAATACAACGCGCACAACACTGTCCACTGCACTTTCTATTTACCGACTTTAGAATTTACGACACTGAGACGAAGTGTTCTCGTACCTAGTTAAACCTCGTTGTCCGATTTCGGCGTTCGGCGGAAAATTGATCCTCTCAAAGCGTGCCCACGTATCTCCTCGCGTATCCACCTTCTGTGGCATTTACTGTACAAGTAGAATGCCGCTCCCAAAATGATAATTCCAAATATGCAAACCACTACGATGAGTAGAGTATTTGTAGTATTTATACTCTTAACGACCTCCGCACCTGTTGCTTGAACTCCCGGCAGCATTCTGAGCCAAAATCACCTCTTCTTTTGTTTGTGAAGACCCCATCTTGAAGTTACGCGCCTCTTCTACTAACGCGTCAATTATTTGCTCTGCAAGTTCAACGTTAACCACCATAAAACAACATTAAGTTCGTTCATCGCGAAACTATAAGTCACTTATTAGTCCTTGATTAATTTAACACTTTCGCGCGCGACAGTAAGGCCAGCGCTCGAGGCGCTGAGCTAGCAGGATCGCCATATGAGGACGGGTGTCGGGAGGCGTAATGATACAACCAGATTCTATGTAAGACTGCGTTTATTAATTAGGAACATCGATTATATAAATGGTGGCGATTACATATACACTTATACTTAGCATCTATCTATACCCTACACATTCCCATATTATATTAAATTATTCTATTTAAACTGTAGATAGTAGGTCCCATAATGACTTGGCCTAAGCAATATTTTGCAATGCGAGGGAAATAAAACTATGATTACTTTTCAATATAGTCTCCTTTAATATCAACACATTTTTGACATCGTTGAATTAGCATCTCTATCCCTTTGTAAAAGTACGCCGAAGTTTTATCCTCAAAATGGCCTATAACGGCCGCCTCCAACTCTTCATCAGAAGAAAATTTTTTTCCTCGTAGGTCCCGCTTCAGATTTGGGAACAAAAAGTAGTCGCTGGGGTCCATGTCCGGACTATATGGGGGATGGTTGACTTCGGTGAACCCACACTCGCGAACTGCAGCCTTGGCCACGGCGGCTGTGTGTACCGGAGCATTGTCGTCTAGCAGCAAGATGCCTTTGGCGAGCTTACCTCGTCTCTTTTCCTTTAAGGCGGCCCACAATTTGTGAATCAAAGAAGCGTAGTATTCGCCATTTATAATGGTATTACGTTCTTTGAAATCAACCATCAGGATACCATGGCAATCCCAAAATATCGTGCACATGAGCTTTTTGTTAGACTGCTGCACCTTGCCTTAGTAGGCGGCTTTTCGGTTTTAAAACGCCACTCCATCGACTCGCGTTTGCTTTCAGGATCATAATAGAGCACCATTGTTTCGTCTCCGGTCACCAATCGTTCAATTATGGTTTTGGGATTTTCGCCACAGAGGTCCAAAAAGTCAGAAGCACATTTCACTCGTTCATCTTTTTGGACCGCTGACAGAAGTTTGGGTACACCTTGCACTGACCTTACTCATATGAAGATGGTCATGGATTATACGATGGACGGTGCTCTTCGAAAGTCCTAGCCTTGCTGCTATTTCCCTGATCTTTAGGCGGCGGTCACTTAAAACTTCTTCTTTGACGCTGGTGACATTCTCAGGGGTAAGGACTTCCACAGGTCTTCCAGCATGCCCCAGGTCTTCGACAGCTTCCCGGCCATTACGAAACTCGTTCACCCCAATTTTTTACTGTGCTATAGGAAGGAGAGGAGTAGCCGTACACTTTATCCAAACGATCTTTTATTTGAGCAGGAGTTAACCCTTCTCTAAACAGGAACTTTATAACACTTCGGTACTCAATTTTGGACATACTCAAATATCTTCCGACAAGCTTCACTTATATGGCTCTAAACCTGCAAATAAAGCTGATATGTTGATGTTTGTTGGCATTGGAATTCGTGATTAGACTTGCTATCTAGCAGTATATAATATGTCATGACACGTAGTCTAGAAGTGGGTCAGGCCAGATCATTATGGGACAACCTGGTATGTGACCTTTGTGTGGTAACTTCTAGTAGTCTTAAATGCTCCATCTTATACTTGAAGTAATATTTTACCTGCTAACATTTTTATAATAATGCATTTCATACATTAGAATTATGTACGTAAGTACTTATGTAAACTTTTCATTGTCCACAAAACACAGGTAAAAATACACATATGTATAACAACTTAGACATGTACAAAGGAGAGATCCCCATAAGGGATATCTTCCAGTTAACCTTTGAGCAAAGGAGTTGACTATAGGAACCAAAAGATTATAATAATAGGGATGATGACTGTAGTTAAAATAAATTATTTCCATATATGCACGTCATAATACACGAAGAAATTATTACTAAAATGTAGGTTGCAGTAATTTTTGTACAAAACTTATACAGGGTGTAAGTCTAATACGGGCGAAGCTCTTAACGGGTGTTAGTTTACGACATAATAAGTACATTCAAATAACTTTTACTTAAAATTAAAGCAACAAAATTTTCCATACAAAATAATTCGGCGCGCAATGTAGAGCAACATACGCGAGTTAAACACTCGTTGACAGCTAATTTCAAAAGCAGATGACATAACTGACATGTCAACAATAACAAATGTTCGTACCTACATTGCTGCTCCGATAATCTTAAAAAAAATCTGTGGGGTCATAATTAAGAGTAACTTTAAAAAAACTTTGTAATCCATGATTACACTAATGAATCCCATGCCTGGTTTAATTGATCGCCCGTATTAGATTTACACACTGTATTTAATAAATTGGAAAGAACTTACAAGAGATCTACTCTTTGGTTTTGCCAGTATACAAACGTGACGTCAATTTTGTGTATTACGGCATCGTCGGCTGACAACCAACTCACTATAAAAACAGTCACTACTCTTAGCAACCTCTTATGTCAGTATTGAACCAGAACTAAGATACGATCTCTATTTCAAGTAGGTATAGGTGAAAAACTTAATAAAGTCACCTGTTGTATGTGTGAGTGACGTGTTCGAATAGGCATTTGTTTTGTTTGTGTTACTAATTTCAAATATGTGTTCTCTATTCGAATACGTCACTCACACGTACAACAGGTGTCTTTCTTAAGTTTTTCACCTATACCTACCTATTTGTTACTTAGTGAGTTTTGGTTGTCAATCGACGAATATAAAAGTGGCTCGTTTTGACAGTTGGAAAAAAGATGTTGATTTGACTTGCCATTCATCATGTCTATTATCTTCAACCAATAAGTCAATATTTAATGCGGGGATTTCATAGGTAGATAATGTAAGTTGGAATAAAACACCCCGGCACCGGGCCAGTTCGCGGGTAAGTCCGACGATATCGAAACGCCATCCTCGCAAGCCATAAACACAAATTTAAAGAAGGAATAACAGTGAAAATATTCTCGGTTATTTCTAGGTTGTTCAACGAGGCAGGTTGGTCCCGTGCCAAACTGCAGGGTAATGTAATTGTTTGCTGCGATGTCTAATGCACTGTTAACGACGGAGGTAACGCGTCCCACCTTTCAAAATAAGGAAATGGACACATTAATATTCATGATACAGAATTTTCCTTCAATAACAATACTTCACATAATCATCATCATATTAGCCGAAAAAGGTCCACTGCTGAACATAGGCCTCCCTAAAAAATTGCCACCCGTTCATAATGGGGGGGTTTTGCCATAATCGCCGCACTTTAGGGATACTGCTGTCCATCCCCCGCTGGTCTTGGTCGTAGTTTTAGGACATACCCGGGTCAAGTTCACATGAAATTAAGTTCACCTTTTTTTAGGGTTCCGTAGTAAACTAGGAACCCTTATAGTTTCGCTTATTATATTTGCTGTAATCCTATAGTGTGGAGTATCATTGAATAGGTCTTTGAAAAATAGTAAGAGTCCCAAAAGACTTCCCAAAAGAGTTTTTTGCAATAGGTATCAATATATTTGAAGATAGCCGGCTCCAGAAGAAAACAAATGGCCCCTCCCCCTCTAACTTTTGATCCATAGGTCCAAAAAACATGAAAAAATCACGGGTAGTGTGGGCTATGGGCTATGGAATACTTAAAAATAAAACTATTCCGAAAATAATCGGCCCAGCGATTTTTTAATAACTACGGAACCCTACAATGAGCATGCCCCGACATGCTCTTGGCCGGTTTTTAATAAGTAAAGAATACCTACCTATGGATTTTTTAAGGACAAGAAGATAATATTTAAAAAAAAACATTTCTAAAATACAGGGTGGTCCAAACCTTGATGTCAAAAATTTTTTTTTAGGTTCCCTACGTCATGGGCTATCAGAATATACCCCATGTATGTTAGCCGATTTTTTGTAGTTTTCGACTTATGAATTTTTGAAATTTTTTTTTTGAGATCAAGGAATGAAGATATTTATTGATGAAAGAAAACTATTGGATTTTTTTAATATTTTCTTTTTGTAAAAGTATAATTACAAATAAAGCATTTACTGACAAAAAAATAGCGTCCTCACTTTGGTACAAGTAGGATAAAAAATACCAAACTCAAAATTTTACGTTAAAAACGCATCAAAATAGCATTAATGTACGTAAAT
Organism: Thaumatotibia leucotreta; assembly: GCA_025490895.1. Classification (NCBI taxonomy): domain Eukaryota; kingdom Metazoa; phylum Arthropoda; class Insecta; order Lepidoptera; family Tortricidae; genus Thaumatotibia; species Thaumatotibia leucotreta. The sequence goes on from JALPQI010002621.1 coordinate 54,619, forward strand.
AAAACATATCCCAAGGATTTTTGGTAATCTAAAGACTCCCCAAGACCTTAAACCTTCGTAAAAGCAAAAAAAAAAGTGACACTTAATGATGAGGATTTTTCGGAGTAGTCGGGCAAATAAACTTAAGAAAAAGCTTCTAAATTTTTAATTTAAAAATAAAGTAAAATTTCGTCTGTTTTATTGTTCTTATCAATAAACAAAGACAGAAAATACCACGAAAACTCAATTTGTGTAGTTATTGAAGTCATTTTTACTACTTTAAAATTTTAAGCTTTTTTTAACTTTATTTGACCGACTACTTCGAAAAATCCTCATCATTAAGTATCACTTTTTTTTGCTTTTACGAAGGCTCAGGTCTAGGGCGGTCTTTAGAATACGAAAATTCCTTGGGATAATGTTTTATTTTTTTATTTACGTACATTAATGCTATTTTGATGCGTTTTTAGCGTAAAATTTTGAATTTGGTATTTTTTTATCCTACTTGTATCAAAGTGAGGACGCAATTTTTTTTGTCAGTAAATGCTTTATTTGTAGTAATACTTTTACAAAAAGAAACTAGTTAAAAAACCCAATAGTTTTTTTTTTTATTAATAAATTTCTTCATTCCAGAATTTGTCAAAATATAATTTTCAAAAATTCATAACTCGAAAACTACAAAAAATCGGCTAACATACATGGGGTATATTCTGATAGCTCATAATGTGAGGAATCTAAAAAAAATTTTTTGACGTCAAGGTTTGGACCACCCTGTATATACCCTAGGTAAGTAATTGGCCGTTCGTGCCCTTCACGTGATAATATTATGTAATATTGTAAAACAATAGTTAACAAATATGACTGTACACTGTACCTTCTTGTTACCTATGTCATCTAGTACTCGTACTCATTATGATGAGTCTAATGAGATCAAGCTTCATAGGGCCATCTAATATGACATTTACGCACGTTACAACGCGCACGCGCACGTGCTGCACACGCATCCAGTGTAGGTTGGACTTAAGTTTCTGGGTGCTTAGCCAAGTTGCCAATCGCTAACGCTTAATCGTCAATCGTAAACGAAAGGCAGCTAACTGTCTTTGTTGCACTAATAAGAAAGAGTGACAGAGAGGGAAAACTACGATACGCTACTAATGCCTCCACTACCTACACGTCTGCGGATTGGTCCGCGGACGTCATCGCCGGATGCATCCGCGGACGTGTAGAGGGGGTGATTTCGTCATCTGCGATAGGTGTTTCACGTCCGCGGACGCCACAGATCCGCTTGTTGTCGGTTTTTGTGGCGCGGATCAACGGGCTCAAGGGCGAGCGTCCGGCATCGCGACCACACGTCCGACGTGCCGTCAGTCGGCCGCCGTCTACCAATGCGAATGCATGCCTGCAAGTTCCTGGTTTACCACCAAGACAATAAAAAAAATCACAGTTAAAGTAATTAATTACGTATTTTAATAAGATGTGCAATTGTTAATGATACATTACGTAACTGGCGCACGTAAGCGGGGTCAATAAAATAGGTTATTTTTTTAATCATGGTGCGGCTGCTACAGTTTCAACGTCCATCTTTCTCGCGTGTATCGTCTGACGAGATTGTACACAAACTGAACGATCAACAGACGTATGGACGGTTGGTGAAGATTCCTCTGCGGATGCATATGCCGACGTCCGCGGACCCATCCGCAGACAATGGAGGCATTAGCGATTGGCAACTTGGCTAAGCACCCTGTAGTCCAAAATATAATTATATTGTCATCCAAAGAACATATTGCTATGTAGCTTCTAGAAATTTCACGTCAATCGGTTGAGACTATGTCTTTCAAAGAGTTACAAGATTCTTAGATAGCATATTTACATCAATACATTGCGAGTTAAAGAAACGCTTGTAAAAATAAAATACTGATTGGACTTTAATGACAAATTCATATTACACTCAAACAACTAGGGCAGCAAATATTTTTTCAATATCCAAACATTAAGCGGCTACAGCAAACACAATTGAGCGCACCTTATCCATAACTCATAAAAATGAACGAGCGCTCCAACATCGGCTAGAACAAACAGAGCCACAAACAAGTGACGTATCTATACATATCTATACTATTGTTATGATAGGGTAAACTGGGTACGCTATGTCAATTTGGGTTTAATCACCAGACAGAAGTCGCGGTGGCAATAACTATGAACTAGGCACTTCTTTCCATTCAATTCATCGAGAAGTGAATACTCTTTTCGGAATGACATTTCATATTAGCTGATAAGTTCAGGGGATAAATATAAAATAATCAAAACATGGTAATTACTGGGTAGTAATTACCATATTTTGATTATTTTATATGGTTTTGATTATTTTATTATTTTGCTGGGTAGCAACGTTACCTATGTATTTAACTTTAATAACCACTAACCATGTTTCCATATTCAATCGATTCCCATCCAAAATGAGATTAATAATCCTTGACTGCCTTACAACTAAGGGCTTGTCCATTAATCACTTCATACGATTTTGGCCTATTTTAGACTCCCCCATCCCTCATGGTGATATTTGGTGATATTTTCGGGATAATTCAGGAACAGACGCTAAGGAAAACCAAAAAAAAGATGGGTAATAGATGAAATTACAAAGACTGCAAGAACACGTTGTATCGATACCAATGGACAAACGAAATATAAATAAAGGGAAGAGGCTTTACCCACAAGCGTACAAGGGACCACAGCAACTACATTGAATAAAAAAACTTTAAAAGCGGAATACAAAGCTAAAATAATTATAAAACCGGCGCCACCCTAGGTTAGGTTTTTATGTTTTTTATTGTTTTAAATGTATTATATTATTTTATTTTAATAATGATAATATTAAATGCCTAACTTAACCCTTAGGTGCATACAGTATCATAAATGATACGACCGAAATGACACATGTCGAAATAAGTAATCAATTGCGACTGACACACTGAGCAACAGAGTTCTAATTGGCATCGATTGTTTACATAAGTCATTTCAGAATTAAAATGTGTGATACCATATGCACCTAAGGGTTAAGAAGCGGAATGAATAAAGAGTATATGAATTAGCACAACCGTACCCAGTTCACCCTACCCCTCGCCGTCACTGGGAATTCAGGGGATAGTTATGCCTTTAAAACTGACAAAAGATTTTCTACAAACTACCACGGCAGTCATGACATAAAAGTTGGCATTGTTTGACTTACCTTCATCGATTATAGGACTTATGAACCAAAGCGGATTGACACGGTATTTTCATTAGTCTCGTTGTTACCTGTAAAAACTTGGTTTTACTAAAGAATTTCTAATTAAAAATTTAAGCTCTTCACGACATAGCAATATTTCAGGCCCGTGAAGGTATTTCCAATAAAGGACTTTGCCAAGTCATAATTCTTGAAAGTTCGGGTAATGAGATGTGGATGTTACAGCATCTTAAGAGTAAGATATTGTCTGAGCTTCCATGTTCCTACCTGTTTATAAAGCTTAAGAAATTAGGCTGCATTCTCTGTGAGTCTAATAAATATATCTTCACTAAAACTTGCACAGACAGAGGGTCATAAATCTTTAAAAAAAAATATAATCCACAGTTAGGAGTTTTAACATGAACTAAATTTAATACAGTTACTTTATGTTACAGAATTAGGTACGTACATACAGGATGTAAATTTGATAGAGGCGAATCCGAACGGGGGTTTACATAGGACATACGAGTATGTAAGTACATTCAGATAATTTTTAGTTAGAATTGCAAAAAAAAACATACAGAATAAATCCGCACGCAATATAAAGCAACATTTATATGATGAATGATAATTGTGATATAACATGATAATAGTGTGATTCTAAACTTTCGTAACAAAAGGGAAACGTTTACTTGTTTTTGTGCATTTCTGAAAAAGTTTGTACATATTAGCACTAAATAAATGAGTTGCCGTTTTCCTATCTTGTTACCAACTTTTTGTATGATATTTAATCAAATTATTGATCGCCTGTTTACAATTAAGGTTTTATAGATTCCAGGCTTGCTTAATTATGCGAAATAATTAATATAAATATTGATAACCCTCCGAAACAATGGTAACAAAATGGGAAAATCGTCTTTTGTCAATCTGTCTTAATTGTATATTGATTTAAACTTTCACAATTATCACTCATATTTTAAAGACAAACGGGTCTTAATCGCGTAAACTTACGTTTGAGTCTGCCTGCGACCCCGTGGTCGCACATAAATTTTGCTTTATATTGCGTATCCTGACGTCTCGGGCATGACGTTACACCCGTGTGTAACCTCATGCCCGAGACGTCAGGATATAATTAAACGTAAGTTTACGCGATTAAGACCCGTTTGTCTTTATTAATTGTGTGTCTTAATTGTGTACAAAGTTTTTGAGAACTGCTCTTTCATGTAATCGATAATTATATTATGTGCCTTTTTTATGTCCCTCGTATCATGGCTTTAAAATAACTTCATTCGTGTTATGAAATAGAGAATTATGTTAAATATAGCCTAGGTCGGTACCTAATTCCAGGGAGGAGGAATGGCGCAGCAAATGGCGCATAAATTTAACTTCGGGAATAAGTCGAGAGCATTAAGAAAATATAGATTACATGTACGGAACATAAAAATGGCCGGTAACCTACTGCTTCGGGATTTATGTCTTACCTACGAGTAATACACCTAACTGAAATTATGGTAGCGTGTGGACACTTTTATTTTAGCATTAAGAGAGTATCGTTGTAATTATGGTACTGCATGTGAGAAGGCATTAGATTATACCTGTTAATAAAATAATACTTACACATAAATAATTGTCCGTATATAATAATTATATCAATCTTAAGTTAACCCCTGATTACCAGAAATGTATCGCCTTGTTGTAGTTAACTGAAATACACATTCTTGAATCATTATCATTCCATCATCATTTTCAGCAGTTTTTCGCCCACTACTGAGCTTAGGCCTCTCTTCCTGTACGCCAGTGGCCCGATCCAGAGCTAACCTCATCCAAATGTGACCCGCAACCTTTCGAATATCGTCCACCCATCTAGCGGATTCATTCATTCACAACCAGTAAATGCTTCCTGATACTTTATTGAACGAAAATATAACATTTTGATCGAAGAAAGAAATATTAACTGGAAATGTTTATCAATTATAAGTAAAACTCTAACAAACCCCCACGCTGTTGCGAAACGCTGTTGTTATTTAATTTCTATCTATATTTTTTATAGCAGAACCTGGACGTCGTTATGGTAAAACTAATGTTGGACACTTTTATCTTAGTATTAAGAGAGTATCGTTGTATAATTACAAAACATTTGTTTTATATTGAAATGGCCACAGACTAGCCGGGGTCTAGACACACGGCCTACGATGGAGTGCGTTCGCTCAGAAGGTGCCTATTCACCCTTGTCTTGAAAGCTGACATAACTTAAATTCCTTAGCTTTTTTACTAAGAAGAATGTACGACATTGGGTACTTGTCCATTACTGATGCTGTCTCTCCAAAGTTCCACAATAGGTACTTCTTAAATTTCAATATTTTTGATATCGTAACTTTTTATCAACAAAATGCCTCGTTCCAAGAAAGGTATATTAACTGGTACTAATTATCAATTATAAGTCAAAGTTTCACAATACTCGCTGCGAGCCCCGCTAATGGGCTTTCCAATTTTCTCCACCGCATTGCTCGGTTATTATTTCTCCATACAGAGCAAATCTGCCGCGCGCGACTATTTCTTACAGTATTACAGACAGCAAATACTTATTTAGATTTTCTTGTTATTAGGACGATACCTGCGCTCCCAAAAAACAAACCCATTCGAAAGATACATCTATAAGTCTCCCATACATGAAGGACAGGGATATACCGCTGATTAAGATTGAACTTTTTGAACAAATCAGGAAAAATATAACAATCTGTGCTTTTATTATAAATAACAAAAATTTTGTTAAGTAATACTTTTTTCATCACACTTGCTGTCTAAGCGCGCCATTGCTTGCGTGCGTAGCGGGAGTAATAGACAAGTGAAATTCCCTAGGGAGTAATAGAAATGTCAGTACGTCATTTAATAATACTATGTCTGAAAATTTATTTTTCTGTCGGCAAGTGTGATGAAAAACATTGTACGCATCACGGCCGGTAAGCGGAATACTAACTCGAGTCATAAAAACCCTCCGCCTGACGGCGTCGGGCTTCTAACACTCTCGTTGGAACTTCCGTACTTACCTCCCTTGATGCACAATGTACTATGGTCATATTTCGTTATGTAACACCATGGGATCAATTGACAACGTTTCAAAATAGTCGATGTTCCTAAATCGAAAACTATTTCGAGACATACCTACGCATATTTTTTTCGCAATATTTTTATTAAATAAAAAATCTTAAAATTAAACAATTTTAACACAACAAAAGGGGAAATGACGTCACATAGCTGATTCAGAGTTGCCACTATAACCAAAAAATCTTGTGGTTGGAATGCCACTTGAGTTTGGCAGTGATATTTGACACTTGTCTTGTTACCGTTTTTCGTCGTTTTCTTACGTGTATGAAACATCACTTGTGACGTCATTTAGCTGATTCTTGACGTTTGTAACTTACGCTCTTTTTGCTCGAAGTAGTAATAAAAAGGGATTTTCGCACTAAAATAGCAATTTTTTGAAAAATAAAAAATACGTGTAGGTATCTTTTCATATTGAGTTCTTTGAAAACCGACACTAAAAAATATGAAATGTCAATTGTAGTGATAAAGAAGACCTCACTTTAAAATAAATTCTATCGAGGAAATTGTTTTCAATCACGTTTTCGTATTAAAGAATCCTACGATATATAGTTGTGAGTCAGTTTTCGAGATTTGAAACACCAATGTCAAAGACATTATTAGTGAAATGTCTTGAGCATTAAGCAGGTATCAGGTATCGTCCTAATTGGCTAATTGCCAGTCCGAAAAAGAAAAGTTGTCCACTCGGTGGTCAAAAGTTAACAGGTTTTATAAATCTATGTTACGATTTGATTGCATAGAGCTATAGACCGGGGAACCTAGTTGTACCGTCATTTGTTTTATCTCAAAAGGGATCATCCATGATTACGTCACACCAATTTTATGATTTTTGACCCCTCCCTCCCCCCTTGTCACACTTCGTCACAATTAACTACACCCTCCCCCTTAGTGTGACGTCACATGAAGAATTTTAGTTTAAGAAGGTAAAAATTACAACATCACTTTGAAAGTAACTATTATGATTGCTTAAAATGATTTGTAAAATAAATGAAGAGAAAATAAACTTATTCTTCCTCCGTCCAAGGATTTTGGATTTTCTATTCTTTTATGTTCATGTATTCATGTATGTGAGATTGTGACGTCACAAACATAGAACTCCTCCCTCCCCCCTGTCACGACATGTCACATTTTGTGGACCCCCTCCCTCCCCCTTGAGGTGTGACGTAATTAATGGATGATCCCAAATTAGTACAGGAATTCCTTAACTTTAGGTATGTATGTCCACCGAAAAGACGATAACCTAAATCTGACAATGACCCAATTCAAAAACTTTATTAACGTAATATTTCCCGTAGGTATATTCTAAGTCCATCCGTAGCAGAACCAAAGTAACCGAAATAGCTCTCCGAATCGCTAAACTGAAATGGCAGTGGGCGGGGCACATTGCGCGTAGAACCGATGGCCGTTGGGGCGGGAAGGTTCTCGAGTGGCGGCCACGTACCGGAAGGCGTAGCGGGGTCCCCCCACAAGGTGATTGGTGACTGATGACCTGGTGAAGGTCGAAGGAGTCCGCTGGATGCGGGTGGCGCAGGACCGGTCATTGTGGCAATCTTTGGGGAAGGCCTATGTTTAGCAGTGGACGTCTTACGGCTGATATGATGATGATGATGATATTCTAAGTACAGTTTCCATAAGAGAGGTATATCAGAGCGGCCAAGAGGCTTAAAAACATCTGCGCAAGCCTCTATTCTCATAGCCTTAAAGTGCAAGATTCAAAAGTAGGTACTCAAAACAGGGATCGGAACCGTTCTCGATTAACCATTTGATATTGTTCTTTAACCGTTATTAATTCCGTTCGTATTAGTAACGGTTAACTACGATAAAGGTTTTGTAGATGAACACAATATTTCTGGTTCACAATATTCAAGATGAACGGAAAAATTCCGTTCTTTGACATAACGGTTTTGACAAGAACATTATATGATTTATATGAAAGAACAAAACTTTTCTGGTTACCGTTACTAGTGATGAACGAAAAATAAAGTTCCGTGAACCATTATTAAACTGTTCGCGATGACGTAAACATGCCGCCACTCGCTCTCTCTTTTCCACGCGAATATAGTTCGTATTTTTATTTCATTTGACTAGCCATTTAGGTTTGACGTGTGGTATTGGCCGCATGATGAAAAAGGTTTAAATTGAATTAAGTGAAAGGATGCAATATGTGCTAGCAATTCTGGCGCCTCCTAGCGCCGTCGACGGGAACTTGCCTGGTTACCTGACAACGAGTTGTTGACTGAGATGTCAATGTTTTTTCCGACATAATGTTCATATTTAATTATCATTAAAATTAAGTTTTGAGTATTAAGTTAAGCTGATGTCTAATGATATACATAAATAATTATGTTTATAATGGTAAGTTAGTGAACTTTCTGATTAGTAGATATTTCTTTCTATGTTAATTTTAGAGTTTAATGAGAAGGAGGTAAGACGGAGGAGTAAGACGCCCGATGTTGATCTACTACCGGCACCTGTCTTGTAATATCGGCTCGGCTCCTTGGCAAATAAATATATATACTTACTATAACCTGCACTTATTGCATTCATACTCCTAATACCTACGCAGTTATGGGTGCATACCACTCGTCTGAATAGTCAACATAGTGATAGGTACGATACGTGAATTGCTCAAGAAGACAGTTGCAGTTCCTATTATTTCCCTTAATGGAACCCCGATGCTTGGAGTCGCGTTCTATTGGCGTCAGGTGAGCTTAGCACAACTAGCACTACAACATACGTAATTGTGGGACAATAGTACATTATTGCAGAGGCCGGGAAAGCGAATTTCGTGGATGAGTATTTTTTGTCGGACGAAGCGAAGCTGAGGCCGACAATTACATACGAATCCACGAAATTCTATTTCCGTCCGAGGCACATATAGGACTTTTCTCCAAACATGCAAGGAAATAAAACAAAATTTATTACAATCGATTAAGTAATTCTTCTTGCAAATTGAATAACAATTGAAAAGAAAAAATCTCTTATGATTCCCGCCTAAACTTTTTTTTAATGCATGGTCGTTCATAAAAAATAGTAACGATATCTATGGTTTCATTAAACCGTACCTACACGACCTGACACACCGAGGCGTTTGTAACTCATGATAGAACGAGACGGCCATAGATTTGATCGCCGTCTCTCGCTCTATCCAGACCAGGCGTTTGGTCGTGGCTTTAGAATTTGGCTGTATGCATTTTTTTCAAAGTCCAAAAGTAGTTTTTAAGAAGTAAAAAACAATACATTAATGGATTTTAGTACAATTTCGCGGCCGCAAAAACTGTACAATAATGAAAATCTTTTTTTTTAATTTGAGCTGGTACATAAGAAGGTACTTCGCGTTTCGTTTTTGCTACATTAATGCGAACATTTCCGAGCATATTGGAGAAAAGTCATATTTTTGCGTCCGGCGGAATGTAGCCAGCAACTAACGTTGCTGGCTACATTCCGCTGGACGCAAAATGACTTTGTCCCACAATTACGTATGTTGTTTTGTTATGAATTCATTATATCGTAACTGTGGAATGTCTTCTCAAAAGGGATTATTTCCACTTTGTCAATAGAGATAATTTCTCTTATGGAAATATAGAAAAAATAATCCTTATTGCCAGAGTAGAAATAAGCCCTTTTGAAAAGACACAAAGCTGAGTTTACACTTGCAAGTTATTGCCGCAAGTTTTTAGACGCAAATCATCATCATCATCAGCCTATGATAGTCCACTGCTGGACGTAGGCCTCTCCTATTTACTATGCGTATAGGCGCATTAGGAGGCAAATACCCATAATCGCCACGCTGGGCAAGCGGATTGGCGATCGCAGTAGTATGTCCACTATGATGACTCTGCTGCCCATCATCAATCTTTTATCAAATAATAGTCAGTGACACTTCAATCCCTTAGTCGACTCTTACGACACCCACAGGAGGAGTTGGGGTGGTGACAAAATATATTCTTACTGCCATCACCACACGGCAAATATTGGTAGGAATTAGTGGCAAATATCTACAACTCTTTTTTCAAAACTTGCAGGGTCGCGTTTTATAAAGTTACAATTTACAATTTGCCGTTTGTCTCTCTTTCTAGCCAATATATTATGTGCGTGCGTTAGAGAGGCAAACAGCGAAATTGTAAAATGAAACTTTATAAAACGCGACCCAGGTCTAAACTCGGCTTAGCTCGTTACTTCCGCAGTTGTGATCTTGAACTCTATTAACATCGTAGTAAAGTTCAAATTTAAACGAACATTTCTTTGGCGAATGAAAGTATATTTTCTGTTTATCTGTCCATCCGTCTGTCTGTATGTCTGTTTGTTTCTCTGTCTGTCTGATTGTTTGTCCGTCCGTCTATATGGTCATTTGTTTCCGCAAAGAAACGTGTTTCGACCAGATAGTATTCGAAATTATTGCTTTTACAATTATTCTGGGTGTATTTCTTAGGGTTCTGTAGTAAATTAGAAACCGTCACAGATTCGCCATGTGCATCCACCTGTCTGTCTGTATGTCTGTCTGTATGTTTGTCTGTCTGTCAGTCTGTTTGTCTGTCTGTCTGTATGTCTGTCTGTCCGTCCGTTTGTTTCCTCCAAATAATTGCTTTCTCAATTATTCTGGGTGTAAGTACTTTTTAGGATTCTGTAGTAAATTAGGAACCCTTGCATTTTGCATCCATCCCTCTGTCTGTCTGTCTGTCTGTATGTCTGTCTGTCTGTCTGTTTGTAAGTCTATCTGTCTGGCGGTCTGTCCGTCTGTCTGTCTGTTCATCTGCCGATCTTTCTGTCTGTCTGTTTGTCTCTCTGTCTGTGTGTCTGTCTATCTGAACGGACTGACTATCTGTACGTCCGTCTGTCCGTCCGCTTGTTTCCGCAAAGAAACATATATCGACCGGTTATTACTTGAAATGGTTGCCTTTTCAATTATTCTGGCTGTAAGATATTTTTAGGGTTCTGTAGTAAATTAGGTACCCTTACATTTTCGCCATGTCCGTCTGTCTGTCTGTATGTCTGTCTGTCTGTTCATCTGTCGATCTTTCCGTTCTGTCCATCCGTTTTCTGTCTGTTTGTCTGTCGGTCTGTCTGTCTGTGCGTCCGTCTGTCTGCTCGTTTATTTCTGCAAAGAAACATATTTCGACCGGATATTACTTGAAATGTCTGTCTGTCTGTATGTATGTCTGTCTGTTCATCTGTTCATCCCTCTGTCTGTCTGTCTGTCTGTCTGTCTGTCTGACGGTCTGTCCGTCTGTCTGTCTGTACATCTGTCGATCTTTCCGCCCGTCTGTCTACCTGTCTGTCTGACGGTCTGTCCGTCTGTCTGTCTCTTCATCTGTCGATCTTTCCGTCTGTCTGTCTGTTTGTCTGTTCATCCGTCGATCTTTCTGTCTATCTGTCTGTGTGTCTGTCTATCTGTCTGTCTGTATGTCTGTCTGTCTGTTCATCTGTCCATCCGTCTGTTTGTCTATCTGTCTGTCTGTCTGTCTGTCTGTGTGTTTGTATGTCTGTTTGTCTGTCGGTCTGTATGTCTGTCCGTCCGTCTGTTAAACCGTTTATTTCTGCAAAGAAACATATTTCAACCGGATATTATTTAAAATTGTTGCCTTTTCAATTATTCTGGCTGTAAGTACTTTTTTACGGTTCTGTAGTAAATTAGGAACCCTTACATTTTCGCCATGTCCGTCTGTCTGTCTGTATGTCTGTCTGTCTGTCTGTTCATCTGTCTATCCGTTGTCTGTCTTTTTGTCTGTCGGTCTGTCTGTCTGTCTGTCCGTGCATCTGTCTGCCTGTTTATTTCTGCAAAGAAACATATTACGACCGGATATTATTTAAAATTGTTGCCTTTTCAATTATTCTGGCTGTAAGTACTTTTTACGGTTCTGTAGTAAATTAGGAACCCTTACATTTTCGCCATGTCCGTCTGTCTGTCTGTATGTCTGTCTGTCTGTCTGTTCATCTGTCTATCCTTTGTCTGTCTGTTTGTCTGTCGGTCTGTCTGTCTGTCTGTCCGTCCGTCTGTCTGCCCGTTTATTTCTGCAAAGAAACATATTTCGCCCGGATATTACTTGAAATGTCTGTCTGTCTGTATGTATGTCTGTCTGTTCATCTGTTCATCCCTCTGTCTGTCTGTTTGTCTGTCTGTCTATCTGATGGTCTGTCCATCTGTCTGTCTGTTCATCTGTCGATCTTTCCGTCCGTCTGTCTGTCTGTCTGTCTGTCTGACGGTCTGCCGTCTGTCTGTTCATCTGTCGATCTTTCTGTCTGTCTGTCTGTCTGTCTGCCTGTCTGTCTGTCTTTCTGTTCATCTGTCGATCTTTCTGTCTATCTATCTGAGTGTCTGTCTGTGTGTCTATGTGTCTGTATGTCTGTCTGTCTGTTCATCTGTCCATCCGTTATCTGTCTGTGTGTTTGTCTGTCGGTCTGTATGTCTGTCCGTCCGTCTGTCTGCCCGTTTATTTCTGCAAAGAAACATATTTCGACCGGATATTACTTGAAATGATTGCCTTTTCAATTATTCTGGGTGTAAGTACTTTTTATGGTTCCGTAGTAAATTAGGAACCCTTACAATTTCGTCATGTCAGTCTGTCTGTCTGTTCGTCCGTCCGTCTGACTGTCTATCTATCTGTTGGTTAGTCCTTCTTTCCATCCATCTATTCTTGGATCCGTCTAGAAATAGAAATAATTCTTAACAAACACAAAAAAAAAAACAATGTCCAGTAACAAAAAATAAAAATAAATTATGCGTTATTTCCGCAATTGTGATTAAGAACTCTGTTAATAACATTTTAGAATTCAAATTTAAACGAGCTTTTTTGTTACTGGCTGTGAAAGCGTTAACACTTTTTTCGTTAAAAAAAAATTGTTATGATCGGGCGTAGTTTTAATAAAAAAATAAAAAACCCTTATAGTTTCGCCATGTCCGTCTGTCCGTCTGTCTGTCCGTTAGTCCGTCTGTCTATCCGTCAGCATACTCCTCTAAACATGGTGCTAGAGTGTGTCAGCGCTATCACTCTTCATCTATCGTTTCGTGCGGTAGTCCGTCTGTCTGTCCGCCCATTGCTTAGATCAGTAACCATTTGCAATTAGTTGTAGGTATACATATTAGGTAGGGCTTGTCCATTAATCACGTCATACGATTTTGGTATGTTTTAAACCCCCCCAGCCCCCATGGTGATAATTGGTGATATTTTCAGGACCCCCCCCCCCCCTAGCCAATATCACGTGTATTTTTTTGCCCACTGAAGTAGTCCTTTTAATAACACTTGAATTTACGTACTTGTTTGCCAACTACGAGCTAAATGATCGCGAAGTTTTAAAACTTAGTATTTAAAAAGTATTTTATAAAAAAGTAAAGATTTTTTTATCCAGACTCCAACAAATGCTCGGCCACAGCAGACCTATTCGTTTGACGCTTTTTAACAGCCGTGATATGTTCCTTGACCCTTTCCGCTATGGTGCGTTTAGTTTCCCCAATATAGGAACTACCACAGCTACAATCGATCTTATATAAACGCCCGGTGTGTGATAAGGTAAAACATCCTTAGGCGACCTTAGATACCTTAGATGCCACCTTTGATAACGGCATATAAACGGTTGGTATGGAATACTTATTCAAAAGCGTGCCTACTTTGTCCGTTACAGCCCTGACATAAGGCAAAAATGCTGGTCGCCTCGCAACATCTAAATGTTTCTTCCTCGGTATTTGTCTGGGTTGCCGTCTGTTCATTATGTAGCCATTTCTCTTCAGAACCTCCTGAACGTGCGATAACTCAATTTCCAGAAATTCAGGGTCACAAAGGTCATGTGCTCTGTTCTTTAGAGAATTAACCACAGACTGAAGCTGCCGGGGTGGTGGTGAGACAGAGCGTTCAAATACCTGTCTGTGTGTGTGGGCTTCCTACTTATAAACAGTGTGCGCCAAAGAACCATCATCTCGACCTATCACCTTCACGTCCAGAAAAGGCAAACTATGCTCCGATTCCAATTCATATGTGAATTTGACTTTAGTATGAATGGAATTGAGATACTAGAGTAATTGCTCAACTTCATGCTTGCCACCTCTCATAACGCAGAAGACATCATCGACATACCGCTTCCATAATTTCACTGCCCATGGTTGCAGATCTATGCTGGCCTCAAAATGCTCCATCTAGATATTTACTAAAACCAGTGCCACAGGGCTACCCATAGCAACTCCGTCGATCTGGAAATAATGCCCCCCCCTCGATATAAAAAGTAGCTTCCTTCTAAACAATTCCGGAGCAAAACCATGACAGAACTCACTAATTATGATTTTGTACTTTTGTTACTTTTGATAAGAATTATAATTATAATGAATAGGTACCTTTAAGTTTACTATGCCAATTGTGATAAATTGTTTTATGAAAAGCTCAAGAATACAAGCTTTTCTAAACTTTAGTGTCATCTTGATAGCGAGTAAGTCGACGACGTTACCTATTTTTAAACTTAACTAAAAGTTGTATTATATGCTTAAAATTAGGTAAATAAAAAATAATTATAAACATTAAAAACTAATTTACTTTATTTTTTTACCTAACTCAATATTTAAAATCTTTATTTGCAAGTCTTCAACTATATTTTACCTATGACGAGTAAGCCAACCTTAACTAAGTTCACAAAATGACGAAAAAATCATAAGTCCTTTACAGTACAAAAGAACCAAGGCAATTTGTATCTTCTCTAGGGCCACCACACGGCTCACCCTGCATACGTTTTCGGATGGAATAAGTGAACGGTGGCCTGTAAAACAGGTTTGAAATGAAGACTCGCGACGGCTCACCGGTGACTCCCGTGGCCCCAATGGTTCAACATGGTTAGGCTCACCGGTGACCCCTGTGGCTCCAATGGAAAGACTACATTTTTGGCGTGGCGTTCATCGTGTTAAGGTGCGTGCAAACCAAAAGAGCATTCGCTGTTCTATCCCCCGCTCTACGAAATCTACCAATCACGTTTTGTGTAACGATCGAATTTCGTAGAGTGGGAGGTTAGAATAGCGAATGTTCTTTTGGTCTGAATGCACCTATAGAAGGCGAGCAAAGTAATCTCGTTCTTGACCAACATTGCCCACCTCAATTTAGTGCTTAAAAATAGCTCGTATGACAATAATACTACGATCACAGAAGGTTTTTGGGCAATTCTACCATTTCATGTTTATAACTCAGGGATAAGTATAAACAATTTTGAGTAAATTGGTTGGGCAATGTTACCTACCCGTTTTCGCTCTTTTTCATACAAGGTCCACTAAAGCAATTCGCAAATGCTAGGGTTGTCACTTTTAAGTAGATATCTTAACTAAAAACGTTTAACTTTTGTTCAAAGTATTAATATACTAGTGAAGTAAAACAGTCCAAAATGTATTATTTGTTTTAATGCAATAATAATAAAACCGTTTTTTGAATGGGAATCAAGATAATATTATATTGATATAAATATCAGCCCACTAACGAAGCAGCAGACAACGAAACTGACAATTGAGAGTACCTAAAGTTATTGGTTCCGAACATTTTGTACACGTAAAATAAAATAACGGAGTTATAAAAACGTAATTTACTGAAAAAAACATTACCCTCCGCTATTTTCATAAAGTGGTAAAACTTAAAAGTGACAACTTTAGGCTATTTTTCATGATGGGCAATGTTTTCAATGTCCGTTTGCTAAAGTACTGGATAAAATTGCCCAAAGCCATAACTTATTTTCTGATTAGCTTTTTCCAATAAAACTACTATCAATGTAATCTACTGTTGTCATTTTATTACAGGTCGTGGGTTTTTTTTTTCATTTAATATCACCCTGTTTTGAAAAATTTATGTCTATATTTTGCCAGGATTTTGCCCGCCAAATAACCAACCTCACTCAAGAAGCTCTAGCAAACAACTAGATGAAGATAGACGCAAAAGTCATACTTGGTGTTGCTTCTCACATAATCTATTTTAAACTAAAAATAGTTAGGCCGCCATAAGAATGTAATTTTTTTTAATCGCTCAAATCAAACTAATGAGGTGCCGTGTTCCACAGCCTTAGATACCATGGACCCTTTGATATGAAGACACCTGAATGGATGCCTTGGTATACCAGCATAGAAGAAAGTGGAAGATTATATACAAGGATTAGATACCCAACCCAATCAAAAGCGGTTCGTATTATACGGCCTTGACGAATATTACGGCGAAACAGAAACTGACCTATATCCGCGCATTAATAATATGTTCAAGGACATCTTGAACATTGATATTGTTACGCCGGTGGCATGATAAAAACTACAAATATGATTTTAGACACGTTAGAAGCGTTTTCAGCAGGCTGAAATGCGTTTTCAGGCCGTTTCAGAAGGTCCTCTTTCACATACTACAAAATCAAATATTCACCCCAGATACCGTCGTTTTCAGGCGCCTGAAACATGTTTTCAGGCCGTTTCAGGATACCCTCTATCCGATGGCGCAATAACCTGAAAACCCGTTTTCAGGCGTTTTCAGGACCCCTTTTGGGCCTCTCAAGTACAAATCGGTATATAGCTAAATTTCCCATAGGAGTGAAAGAGAAAGCACTATTAGATAGAGACAGCACGAAAGAATGTTCTGGAAAGATGTGAACGAGACAGCTATAGAGAGAACATTCTGGACGGGTGTGAAAGAGAAACCTGTAGAAAGAGACAGCGATACTCTAGAATGTTCGCGCACCTAACTCGGGAACTTTCTAGAGTCGAATCTTCTCGTACTTTGTAGATTTGAGTGGCTGGTATAAATACACAGCATGACCCGGCCGAGGAGTAGTTTCTATCGAGACAGCGAAGAGATAACATCAAGAGATTCAAGAGCGAAGACTGCGAATCTACGGCGAGAGTTTGAAGTGTTAAGTGTGTGACTAATAGTGTTTTAGTAAAGTGTTGTTCTTTTAATTAGTAATTAAAGTATCAGTTTTAATTAGTGGCTTATTTATACATTTTCTATAGAAAACCCACCCCTCGAACGTAACATTTGGTGTCAGAAGTGGGATAGAAAATGGGTATAACGCCACGTGACAACGAGACCGAGCCAAAAGGAGTTGTGACCCGGAGCCAAACTGCACGTGAGGAACCTGCAGCGCAGGAGGATATTGCAGTACGTGAAGAGCCTCCAGCATGTGAGGATACTGCATCCAAGCCCGGTCCGTCTGGTTTGCAGGCTAAGAGTACTCAAGACGTAGACCTCAGAACTATTCTGATTCTCCTGAAGGAGCAGTCGCGCAAACAAGATGAACAGTCGCGGAAACAAGAAGAACAGTCACGGAAACAAGAAGAACAGTCGCGGAAACAAGAAGAACAGTCGAAATTGATTCTTCAAGAGTTGCACAAGGCTGCTACTGAATGGAAGCAAGAAATGTACGAAGTCCAAGGGAAGCTCAGTGACATGGAGAACAAGATTCATGTTGTAGAGGAAGCGGTTGAGCGTCGCCTCCAGAAGCTTGAATTAAAAGTAGCTAGTGGCATCAGTCCCTGCACACCTGAGATATCTGTGCCGGGAGGTGGAAAATTTAAGGCACCTCCTTTTGATGGAACATCTTCGTGGGCGGCGTACAAGCTACAGTTCGAGTCCGTGTCCAAAGCAAACGGTTGGAGTAAGGAGCAAGCGATGACGGCTCTGACGCTGGCACTTCGTGACGAGGCTCTTACAATTCTAGAAGCTCTTGGAAAAGAGCAAACTTACGACCGGCTTCTAGAAGCATTAGAAGCCCGTTACGGAGACAGTCATCTAGAACATGTCTACCGAGCTCAACTGAAAGACAGAACGCAGGGACGTAATGAGACATTGCAACAATGGGCCCTGGAAATTGAAAAGCTGGTCAGAAAGGCATACCAACGTTCAGCTGACTCTTGGATAAAAACAATGCTGGTGCAGGCATTTGTTGATGGGATCCGAGATTTGGAAGTAAGGGCGGCAGTACGACTAGGGCACCACGAAAGCCTTAAGGATGCCGTAGCTCATGCCCTAGAAGTTGAAGCTGTACGCCAAGATCCATCAAGATCCTATAAGCTACGTGAGGTATCTGCTAGGGAGCCGATTGCACCACGTCGGGAGTTTGGGCCACGATGTTACCATTGTGGAGAACGTGGCCATATACAAACTAGTTGCCCGAAAAGAAGCAGCAGGATAGAACGAGATGAATCCCCTGTGACCAGGAATAAGGGCTCTGTACGACCAGAGCCGCAGCAGGGAAACGAGTAAGAGCCAGGACTAAGGGACGAGTGCTGGCTGGTGGTCGAAATGTCCCAGTAGTGATCTCACAAGTCAACGACGGGAATAGTCTGGTCGTCAAGGGAGAAATTGGTGGAATACTATGTAACCTTACTATCGACACCGGAGCTTCTCGGACGGTGATTAATTCTTGGCTTCTGAAACACCTGACTCGAGGTCATGTAGTCGTCCAACCGAAGCATCTACAGCTGCTTACAGCCACTGGCCAGCATATTCCCATCAAGGGGGAGACAGGAGTGGATTTAAGAATCGGCAAGCACATTTATCGGCATAAAGTGATTGTTGCCGACATAATTGACGACTGTATTATTGGACTTGATTTTATGAGGTGCCATGGTTATAAAATTGACATGGAAGTTGGAGTCCTGAAAACTAGATTTGATGAGGTTCCTATGGAAGGAGGAATTAGTGGGAATGTTTACTGCTCTAGAAGAACTGTTCTCCTACCAAAGGCACAGGTTCTAGTCCCAGTGCGTTTACCAGGAACATCAAGTCAGAGAGGTCGTCGATGTGTAGTTGTAGAAAAAGTATCCAACGGTAAACCATGGATGGCAGCTCGTACGGTGGTTACAACTTCACCTGCAGCATTTGTGAGAGTTCTCAACCTCAGTGATACCAAGTGTGTCCTTAACAAAGGTACTTTGGTTGGAAAATGTGAGGAACTCTCTTGGATACAAAGCTGTCAGGCTCCTACCAAGGATAAGGAATCTGAAGATTCCTTGCTTTCCACGGACATAGAAGGGTTGTTGGGCGAATCAAGAAATGATCTCACTCAGGAAGAGCTGGTCAAAGCACGTCAGTTATTGTTGCGGTATAGCAATGTATTCTCTGCGCATGACAGCGATATTGGAAGAACTGGCGTAGTCCAGCATGAAATCGACACTGGTGAAGTGATGCCCATTCGGCAGCGACCTCGACGAGTTCCAGTGGCACGAGAAAAGGAAGTTGAAGAAATGATCGAGGAGATGAGACGGGGCGGCATCATTGAACCTTCGACAAGCCCTTGGTGTTCCCCCGTGGTTTTGGTGAAGAAGAAGGACGGCACTATGAGATTCTGTGTCGATTACCGCCGACTGAATGATGCGACTAAGAAAGACAGCTATCCATTGCCTCGAATCGACGACACTCTAGACACTTTAAATGGAATGAAATGGTTTTCAACGTTGGATTTAAAGAGTGGGTACTGGCAGGTCGAAATCAAGGATAAGGATAAAGAGAAAACTGCTTTTTCAACTGGTAAAGGACTCTGGCAGTTCAATGTTATGCCTTTTGGTTTGTGCAACGCACCGGCAACATTCGAGAGGTTAATGGAACAAATATTAGCTAGTCTACTAGGAGATACTTGCTTGGTTTATTTGGATGACATTATCATCATTGGTAAAAACTTCGATGACCACCTTAATAAATTGGAGCAAGTATTGTCTAAGCTACGAGAGGCAAATCTGAAACTAAGCCCAAAGAAATGTTCGCTCTTCAAACAGAAAGTCAATTATTTGGGACATGTGATTTCCAAGGACGGCATCCAGACAGATCCTGAAAAGATCAGCGCTGTAAAGGATTGGCCCATACCGAGGGACAAAACTGCTGTACGTGCTTTCTTAGGACTTTGCTCATACTACAGGAGATTTGTGAAGAACTTTTCGGATATAGCAAAGCCATTGCACGAACTAACGGAAGAAAAGCGACAGTTCGACTGGACTCAGAGATGTACAGAAAGTTTCAACAACCTCAAGCAAAGACTTTGCGAAACGCCAATACTAGGATATCCAGATCCAGAAGCGGACTTTATTGTGGATACTGATGCCAGTAATACAGGCATTGGAGGAGTATTGTCACAAAAGAAGGGAGATAATGAGGTGGTAATCGCTTACTTTAGCAAATCATTATCAAAGCCAGAAAGAAATTATTGCGTCACTCGGCGGGAACTGCTGGCCGTTGTTAAGACGTTACAGCATTTCAGCAAATACCTGTTGGGGCGGAAGTTTCGGATAAGAACTGATCATGCTGCCTTGAAATGGCTGCTGGAGTTTAAAAACCCTGAGGGACAGGTAGCACGTTGGATCGAACAGCTTCAAGAATATGACTTTGTAATCGAACACCGCAGTGGAAAATCGCATGGAAATGCGGACGCCCTCTCTCGGAGGCCTTGCCCAGATGACTGCAAGCATTGTCTTAGACAAGAGGGCAAGGAATGCTTGAGGATGTTGCGAACAGACACAGTTAGTGAGGAGTGGAGCGATGAATCCATGCAACATGCACAAAAAGAAGACCCCGACATAAAGCCCATTTTTGACTGGGTTAATGCAGGCGTACCTAAACCAAAATGGTGTGAAGTAGCTCCGATGGGGACAGTTACAAAAAGCTACTGGGCGCAATGGGATAGTTTGGTCATGCATAATGGCGTATTATGCAGGAAATGGGAGTCAGCGAATGGGAAAGATGTCCACCTACAAGTTGTTGTCCCAAGGAAAAGAGTGAAAGACGTTTTAGAAAGCTACCACAACGGTACTTCTGGTGGACACCTTGGAGTTAAAAGGACTTTAATGAAAATTCGACAACGATTTTATTGGATCCACTGCCGCGAGGATGTCGATGATTGGTGTAGAAAGTGTGTAAGCTGTGCATCAGTTAAAGGACCGCATACCCGAAGCAGAGGGGCGCTCAAGATCTACAATGTTGGAGCACCTTGGGAAAGGATTGCGTTAGATGTCGCAGGCCCGTTCCCTACATCAGACTCTGGAAATAAGTACATTCTTGTTGTGATGGACTATTTCACCAAGTGGCCTGAAGTGTTTGCTATTCCCAATCAGGAAGCAGTCACAATAGCGGAAAAGTTAGTCAATGAAGTAATTTGCCGTTTTGGAGTACCCCTGGAGATACACAGCGATCAAGGCAGGAACTTTGAATCTGCGGTATTCCAAGAGACCTGTCGAATCATGGGATTGCATAAGACAAGGACTACGTCATATCATCCTCAGTCCGATGGAATGGTTGAGAGATTCAATCAGACCCTGGAGAGACATCTTGCCAAGGTAGTCGAAAGTCACCAAAAAGATTGGGACCGGCATATCCCTCTCTTTTTGATGTCATACAGGTCCGCCACCCATGAGAGCACTGCAGTTACTCCCGCATATGCCAATTTCGGAAGAGAGCTTCGTTTACCTGCTGACCTCTTAACAGGACGACCACCAGATGCTCCGAGGTCTATAACAGAGTATGTGTGCGATCTAAGAGACCGGATGGATGACGTTTATAGTCTAGTTCGCGAGCACGGGCTTCAAGCTAGCACAAGGATGAAGACCAGGTATGACAGGAAGTCCAACCAAATTGGGTACGAGGAAGGCTCATTGGTGTGGCTACATAACCCTATGAGAAAGAAAGGAAAGTCTCCGAAACTGTCCCCGAATTGGGACGGGCCGTACAGAGTGGTTACGAAGATCAATGACGTTACGTATCGGATACGGAGGAATTTACGAAGCCCATGCAAGATTGTCCACGTAGACCGGCTCGCCAAATACCACGGAAATAATGATGCTCGGGACGAGCATGTCTTAGGAGGGGGTAGTGTTACGCCGGTGGCATGATAAAAACTACAAATATGATTTTAGACACGTTAGAAGCGTTTTCAGCAGGCTGAAATGCGTTTTCAGGCCGTTTCAGAAGGTCCTCTTTCACATACTACAAAATCAAATATTCACCCCAGATACCGTCGTTTTCAGGCGCCTGAAACATGTTTTCAGGCCGTTTCAGGATACCCTCTATCCGATGGCGCAATAACCTGAAAACCCGTTTTCAGGCGTTTTCAGGACCCCTTTTGGGCCTCTCAAGTACAAATCGGTATATAGCTAAATTTCCCATAGGAGTGAAAGAGAAAGCACTATTAGATAGAGACAGCACGAAAGAATGTTCTGGAAAGATGTGAACGAGACAGCTATAGAGAGAACATTCTGGACGGGTGTGAAAGAGAAACCTGTAGAAAGAGACAGCGATACTCTAGAATGTTCGCGCACCTAACTCGGGAACTTTCTAGAGTCGAATCTTCTCGTACTTTGTAGATTTGAGTGGCTGGTATAAATACACAGCATGACCCGGCCGAGGAGTAGTTTCTATCGAGACAGCGAAGAGATAACATCAAGAGATTCAAGAGCTAAGACTGCGAATCTACGGCGAGAGTTTGAAGTGTTAAGTGTGTGACTAATAGTGTTTTAGTAAAGTGTTGTTCTTTTAATTACTAATTAAAGTATCAGTTTTAATTAGTGGCTTATTTATACATTTTCTATAGAAAACCCACCCCTCGAACGTAACAATATCAATGGGTACATAGAATCGGCTAGGCGTATAGGAAGAAGAGGCAACCGACGCCCTATTATTTTAGAACTAATTAGTCAACGAATGAAAAAATACGTACTGGAAAATGCCTATTATTTTAATAAAACAGGATACGCGGTTTCCGAAGTACTAGACGAGAAAGAATTAAAATACAGGAAGCAGCTCCGGGAATCCTTAGTGACGGCACGTAAGGAGGGTAAACTTGCAATTATTCGCCACAATAAGTTATTCATAAATGGTAAAGAATATACGCCGACGGAACTAGCGCCAGAACAAGGTCAGCAAGCCTGCGACAACAGCATTGTTTCGGCCTCAGAACAGACTAAAACACCTAATAGCCATTCACGGACATTTTTTCGTTCGCAAAGTTTACGAAGCCCCCAAAACCCGTAAAATAGATATATTTTACCAGAATGTACGCGGACTAAAAGGCAAACTATCAACTATAAAAAATATCCTGACTACATTCGAATATAATGTAATAGCCTTAACGGAAACGCGCCTCGATGATTCAGTTTACGACTCGGAATTATTCCCAAGCGACTACAGCGTACTAAGATGCGACCGCGCAGGCCGCGGCGGCGGCGGAGTGCTACTCGCGGCGCGTGCGCCCTACTCCCTGCTCAGATTGGACTGCGGCGCTCAACAACATGACGAACTTATCTGCGCGTTTGTTACTAAAGGACACCTACGATTTATATTATGTGTATTATACTTAGCGCCGCGTATACACGAGACTCAATATCATTCAGCCTTTCGGTGCATCGAAACAATTGTAAATACTCATTCCCACCCAATTGTAATAGTTGGCGATTTTAATTTGTTCTCGACTACAGTTAACATTAGAAATGAATTTGACAATCTCTTATCACATTGTATTTTAACACAGCAAAATAGAATTTTGAATAGTCTTAATAGGACATTGGACTTAGTGTTAACGAGTGAAGCAATTTGTAAAGTCACAGTCACCGAACCTACCCATGGACTAGTGTCTTTCGAAAAACATCATACACCTCTTAGTATTGAAATATTAATTCCCACGCTATTTAGTAAACGCCCGCGCCATACTAACCCCATCGTAACCAGCAATCGGATCCTAGAAAGAAACTACCGTAAAGTCAATTATCATCTTCTTTATCAACAAATTGATACCATGGACTGGGCTGAGGTCATGAAGTCGAATGATGCTAACGATTGTACTAATTGTTTTTATAATATTTTAAACGAAACTTTAGATGAATTTGTACCTTATAAGAACCCATTAAAAAACAAGCCTACTCAGCAGTACCCGGAATGGTTTTCTCCTGATCTTATTAACTTAAATAAAATAAAAAACTCCTATCATAAATTGTACAAACAAACAGGGCACCAATTATATTATGCGTTTTTTTCATATTACCGTAGATTAGCAAATGCTAAAACTGAAACTGATACGCATTCGTATGTAAACAAATTGCAATTAAATATAGTGTCAGATCCCTCCTCTTTTTGGTCGTATATTAAGCGTCTACGCAAATCTAAGCAACCTGCTACATTCGGCAACATGTCAACACAAGAAGTCGCGGATTCATTTGCGGATTTTTTCAAAAATGTGTTTTTACAAAATGTGCCCGAACTTAATGCGTTAAATGCTTCAGAAGCCGCTGCTGCTGAGTCACCAACTTCATACGCTCGGCACATCACTGTTGACGCGGTAAATGAAGTAGACATTCGAGCAGCCATCAACCGCCTGCGGCCCAAGCCAACCCAGGGTCCTGACGGTGTACCCCAATTCCTAGTCAAGGACTGCCGTGAAGCATTTATTAAACCGCTTAAATATATATTTAATCTTGCTTTAAAAAATAATATGTACCCTACAGTTTGGAAAACAACTAAAGTTCTACCAATACACAAATCCGGTTCCAAATCAGATGTCAAGAATTACAGGCCTATAGCCGTTTTATCAGTCTTTGGCAAGATATTCGAATCTATAATTTACGTCAAAATATTTAACCAATTAAATGGCTGGTTTTGCGATGAACAGCATGGTTTTTTGCCAAAACGCTCAACAACTTCGAATCTCCTCAACGCCGTTTCTTTGATATCGCATAACCTGGACCAGCGCAGGCAGGTAGATATAGCTTATTTTGATTATCAAAAGGCATTTGATAAAGTTGACAATGATGTTCTCCTCAAGAAGTTATCCATCTCAGGTTTCGGCAATTACCTACTCAAATTCATTGCCAACTATCTTTCAGAGAGACGTCAATTCGTCCATTATGAAGGTGCGCGATCAACTTCTTATCTAGTTAAATCCGGTATCGGTCAGGGTAGTAGTCTAGGTCCTCTTCTATTTCTCATCCTTGTGAATGATCTGCCCACAGTGCTTAGTCATACAACCTGTCTTCTATTTGCCGATGATTTAAAGTTAGCTCTGCCCATTAGCAATACCCAAGACGCATCTTTACTCCAGGCGGATATTAACAAAGTCTGTGCGTGGGCTCGTAATAATAGCTTGACTCTCAACAACGACAAGTGCTCGGTAGTCAGTTACACTAGAAAACGAAATCCCATTAACCATTCCTATACAATAGAGGGTAAACCGTTGAAACGCGCAACCTTAATTAAAGATCTGGGAACGTGGTTTGATACACAACTTACGTTTAACCAACATATTATTAAAACCAGCAACGAAGCCCGGAAATGCCTAGGATTTGTCATACGCCAGGCTAAACTATTTACTAATAAGCACGCCATGACTACTCTCTACAACGCATTCGTACGGACTAAGTTGGAAACTAACGCCGTGATCTGGAATCCACATGAAAAACAATATAAACTTCTATTGGAAAGAGTACAAAAATCCTTCGTAAGGTTTTTGTATAAAAAACTGTACGGCTATTATCCCCTCCTTTACCCTACATTATTCGTGCTAGGCATGGTAGATTACACAGCCCTTGAGACGCGTAGAAATATGTATCTTATAAAATACTTTTTTCAACTTATACGAGGGGGAGTAAAAAACCCCCTCTTACTATCGCAAGTAGGGCTTCGAGTCCCTCTTCCCACCAAGAACCTGTTACGCCCTCGGCGCCGCGGCCTCTTTGCTGTCCCTCTTGCCCGAACTCGCATGCATGCTACCTCTCCTCTCCACCAAGCCCTCACATTAATAAATGACATACTGGACACCGACAACCAACTTGACATCTTTTTTACACGCGAAAATAAATTCCTAGCAGCATCATGTCGATATATAGAACAAATAGTTACCACTAGTTCCATCGTCTATTAAACAGTGTCCAAAATGTATTAATATTAATTGTAACGATTATTTGATTAATTTATTCGGTTCTATTGACATATTTTAAAATTGTAATTCGCTATTTAATTGTATAATTTTAATTCTTATATCTTGACATTCTAACATAATATTTTTAATTTTTATCCTATTTCAATATCCAAATTTTTTGACATCATTGTATATTGTATAAAACTTATTACATTGTATAAAATACCTCATGTTCTCTAAGTACCTACCTAATGAATTTTGTATACTTACCTAATATTTTACATTTCAATTTCACATTTAATGTTTTTTATGTTTTATTTAATTAATTATTTATTTTTATTGTTGCATGATAGTATATAAGAAATGAAATGTCAATTAGCACGTAAGGTTTAGCTGTTAGTGCTAATTGTAAGAAAAATAAATAAATTGAAATTGAAATTGAAATTGAAGATGCCATGCCAGAG
The DNA here is from genome assembly GCA_025490895.1 of Thaumatotibia leucotreta. Lineage (NCBI taxonomy): Eukaryota > Metazoa > Arthropoda > Insecta > Lepidoptera > Tortricidae > Thaumatotibia > Thaumatotibia leucotreta. Next base: position 81,190 of record JALPQI010002621.1, read on the forward strand.
GACCTAACCCGCGTATGTGCCAGCCATCCTGGAACCCTTTGATATAGCAAGAATCCTTTTCCCTTTGAGATAGCAGTGATGAGTATTTGTTGCGTTGCAACCTCAGTGCGCAAAAGTACTCGTTATCATCAGATCAGCTGCGGTCATATACTCATATGCTGACTCCAGCGGCAGCGGTGAAACGCTGGAATGTGGAAGACCAAGCTAACCACGAATAAATAAATATGAATATATATAGTCTTTTTCCTTTTTTAGTTTTAGTAGGTACACACGCCAACCCAGTTAACTCTATATATGTATATATGTTATGTATATATATATATCTGAGAGAAAGCGTTATTCTTCGAATAAAAGTTTGGTGAAACGCAGCCTTAGTTTTATTTTCAGTGACGTCTCAATTGTTTTTTCTTAAAATCTTGAATTGGTCCCGATCTGTCTTTGTCACCCATTCTTGATTCGTCATTTTAACTGGGGTCAACTATATCAACTTTGGTAATTTGTTGTATTGTCTATTTCATATTGCTCATTTAAGCCTTCGTCAACATCTTCTTTGGGTGTGTTGCTCTAACTACTATTTTGCTATACTATATGCTAACTATAAAAAATTAGTGACACAATCAGAACGGCATCAATTTAAGAACTTGACATACGACGACTGAGAGTACAGTTCGTGAAATATAAATTGGTAACTTTCTACAAAAATAAACGTTCAATTTATATTTCTCGAACTATACTGTACGCTTAGCACATGATTGCTATGTCAGTATGTTATCGCTACATGTATAGATTTTCTATCTTTTACCAACAATATGAATAAAAGGGAGATGGATAATCTATCTCGCGGCGACATATTGTCGCACTGATCCTGTGCTAAGTTTACTGAGACGAACCATGACGATACCGCTGTCAATACAATTTTTACCTCATCATAACACTAACCTTTTCAATGCCACGGCAAAAACAGCAGCTGTCACTCCATCCACGCCACCAAAGTGTCACAAAGGAATTTGTCAAAAACTATAAGCAAGTGCGACTAGGTCTCTATTGATCTGTGACTTGTATGTGACTTGTCTTTGGTATTGTGTGTTGTTGTGACTTGTCTTTGGCGTTGAAACAGTGTTACCAACATAACCGTTATCGCCGTCCACAAGGTTTCAATTAGATTGGACAATGACTGATATATTGGTAGGTACTGATTAACAAGAGAGTTTCAACGCCAAAGACTATTTGTAAGTCACCATCCACAAAATAATATGTAACTATGCACGTGCGTAAAGTTCAAATTTAGCTTTTATAGTTTTACGTGGCGTTGAAAAGGTTGAAGCAAGTCACCAGTCTCACGACTCACCAGTCAGCTATTTGAAATATAGTTGATTTTTGTGGTAAAACATGTTAGTTTATTGGTGTCTGCAAATGACTTTGCATTTATTCGTAACTCTTACACGCATCCAGCCCAATTGCCTTATTCATAAAACATCAAGACACATTAGTTAACTGTGTTGGCGATGAAATGATTATATGAACAGGTTGTGTAGCCAATATGCCAATCGCTAATATTCAGTCGCGAATGAAACTCAACTGTCTTCGTCACACCAATAAGAAAGAGTGACAGAGAGAAAACTACGATACACTACCTGCTTAGCGTAGCGTAGCGATTGGCACCAAAGAGAACTAAACGGCACGTTAGCTAACATAGCTACGGACTCAGATCTATCGACCTCTTTTGAAAAGCAAGTTCAGTTTCTCAAAAGAGGTTGGTGACAGATTGCAAACTCTGAATTAACAAGCAACTCGCAGCTACGCGTCTTTTTTCAATTGTATAGATTAAAAAGAGAAGTGTGGCGGCAAGTTGATGTTAAACACAAGATATGCTAGCCTTCCTATAGGAATTAACGTGACTGTAATCATAACAGTACCTCCTGATAACAGTAGGTAAGGACATTTTTTCGCCGCCAATGAATTGATATAACTGATAAAATATATGTTCGTTTAACACTACGAAGCTGATACTTACTTTGTTGAGTTAGTTGTTTACATGCAATTTGTTGCTTGGCGTGTGTTGCTCGCTTTTATTTTTTGACGTGGCGGTGAAAAGGTGAACGAAAAGGTGCCACTTTGTCACTCAAATTGATGGCTTTTCCTTTTGACATAGGATTTAAAACAAATTGGCAGATTGTAGTGTATTGCGTCCTTTTTCCTTAACTACGTTCGGTTATGCGTTTAAATTTGGAACAGATTTTAAATTTCTAGTGGGTCTCTATTCCAGTATCCATAAATATTAAAATAGTAAACGACACGAAACGTCATTTCAATACGTTTTCCTTATACAAACCATACGACATTCAATCTCGATTAATCGGAGAATAGGCACCACATGTGATTGTCTATTTGTTCAAATCAATTTTGACAGGAAAACCACTATTATTCCGTTCCCAAGAACACTAAACGTAGCGTTCGCGGCCAAAAACGTTTGAAAGAACATTAACCGTAACGGAAACTTTATAAGAAGAACATGACATGACAGTTCATCTCTTACAACAGAATTAGGAAAACCGTTATTATTCCGTTCGTTGAGAACAGAATCGGCCATTAAGCGTTCCGTCAAAGAACATTAAGAAGTATCGGTTAATGAGAACAAAAACTTTATGATTATGGTTTGGGGTTGACGTATGGTAACGGTTTGAAAATAATAACGGTTTCCGATCCCTGACTCAAAATAATATCAATTTACGAAACCGTTAATATTTACTCAGGTACTAATAAAGCCTCTTACAATGACAGAGAACGGGCAATGCAGTCTACACGACGGAAAACACAGTTCGATGGCAGTCTAGAATTCTAGATACCATCAAGGTAAGAGGATCAAGCGGCTTGGCGCAGTACCTGTAGGCTACTTAAAATACTGTACTTGGCTATAAAATTCCCTTAGTGGTTTTGATCTTGTATTGCCATTTTAGTTTTGGGTAGTTCTATGCGATTATTCCGTCGTACACATCAAGTCATTACCATTCTCAAATTATTGACGAACTACGTATAAATAGTGGAGTCATTTTCGGTTATCTTGTAGCAGACGCATGTTTGTCTACTATTCTGGTATAATAGTCTCGTTTGCTTTTATAAAACGGAAAATAAAGTGGTGATGAAAATCGCATAGAAACACCGTTTTATTTCATTTTTACTACAACATTAGCGGTATTTATGTACTTGCATCTAACATAGATCAATTAAAGCAGATATTTAATTATTGGCGTGGCGCTACAGTTAAGCTCTGAAATGGAATTCGAGATCAAAAATGTAAACAATCTATGACAATGACATGACATTATAAAGTCAATGTTAAAGTGACATTCCAGGGTTATAAAACTTTTTATTTTCTAACACCTTTATAAATTAACGTCGTATTTTGAGATGGGTTATTTATTTTATTTTATTTATTTGCACACTTACAAGCTATCCTTACAGGTGCTAACCCTATGACAATGCTTGATGTTTAGGTGTAGATACGCGAAAGTCAAAGTATATTCGATACACAAGTATCACAATCATTAACATATTTTTGGACATGACTATAAAAAACATACGGCTGAGTGTCTACGGTTCCTGATTACAAAAATAATACCTAGAAAATTTGCTAGAATGATGTAAATAATCAACATAATCAATGTTTGAAAACAATGTCGTGTTACTTTTGACTTAAACATGTGAAATTGCTGCAATTTAGTTTAGTTTTTAGTTCATAAGTTCCAGAATGATTTGCATGCTACTGTGTACATTTTACAATGGTCGATCTCTATTTTTAATGTACCTGTCATCTTATACTGTACACTATTTTCTGCAAATAAAATATCTTATCTTATCTTTAATCTTTAGGATAGTCGGCAAATAGACGGGGAACGAATTCCAGTCTTCATGTATAGTTACAATCGAATCCATTTCTATTAAAAAATTCAAATTATTGATTTGTAGGTAAAAATACTAAAATCTGCATTCATGTACTTAGTAATGCTAAATTTTAGGAGTTTTTATGAATTCATAAAAGAGTCATTTGGAGCACCATCTTATTTTGATTTTTTTCAGTACATTGTTATAACTGCGAACCAAATGTTTAAAACTTCTCATCATTGCCAGTAGTATAAATTAAACACCCTACATTTTATTTAAACTAGAGAAATAAATCATTAAAAAAATTATGTGTGTAATTAAAAATTAGTAAAATATTTAAAAACTATACGTGTCGTCAGTGACTGTAAATGCGCATTTTTTTTAAAGTATTTCAATTATTTTAGATTACCCACCTCTCGCGTTTATTTTTTTGTGGTGGTATCCCATTTGTTTACATTTTTGATCTCCAATTCGATTTCGGATCTTAGTTTTGCCAAAGCTTATTAGGTATTATAATTATTGTAGTTCGTTGAGTCGATTATTGAAGGTTACACGTGTAATACTATTACTGTGGTATCATTATAGGTTCTTCCGTTTATTTAAAAGTTATCTTACAGCAGCCAAGCAGCCATTCTGCAATCGTACACGAAAAGCTGGTTACAAATGTATTAAAATGACAGATTTGGACGAAAAATTATGTGGTCAGGATGTATGAAAACGATCACGTGACTTTTAGTTCGAATCTGTAATTCTCATATATTTATTACTTTTCGCTTATCGTATACGAATGCAGAATGGCATCTTGACCTGCAGATAAACTATATGTAGCGCTTCTAAGTCCCAAAGGTAATGTGACAGTTTTCATAGTCAAATTACTGAAATATAAAAAAACATTGCGGAATCTACAAAAAAATACGATATACGCTGCGTTGTATAAAAACAGATAAATAGTAAGTAGCTTAGGTGTAAAGTATGAATGACTCTAATGTGTACTGTGAATAAGTACGCTGACGAATTCAAAGATTACGCATCACACATTAACACAATATCAGTGGACCTGTTGTCAATAAACTTTGATTTCTACTGAGAGCGAGTATCTTCAAGCGTATTTACATAATACTAACGTAACAGCGATCCCGAGAAATACGCAATCCTGTCCCGAAAGTCGGCATTCGGAAAGTGGTCACGTAAAATTTTACGTTTGAGCTCGTCGTCGGTGCATCGACAGCGCTTCGAAGCTAATCCAATCAGAAGCAATGGTGCCGGACATGGGTGTCAATTTTGCGATGTGCTGTGCGCTTAATACAGCAACATGATAGCTGAGACATACCGGATTTTACTGTCTGTATTTGAGAACTATGTAGATTTGAACGATCTAGACTTAGTAGTAAATACGGGGCAATTTAGAACGAGTCGGCTCTCGGTTGCTTAGTGCGTTAATCGTAGCGTTGGTATAAAACATGGTAGCTGTAATTTCGGAAGAATCGAGCTTTATGAAAATTACACTTTTTACTGAAGCATCTTGTAATTTTTTAGTGTAGGTACAGATAGACTTTGTCTAACGTAAAAATGCCAGGTCTTTATGAGTGGCAGCTTTAAAAATATAGTAATTATTTTATCCTGGTGTTTCAATCATATTTTTAATGATTTTACCTACGAATGGGACAGCTTGGAGAGGACTACTATGATAGCGTTTCGAAGTTAATACAATCAGACAAAATAGTACGCTCAATACAGCAACTATCATGCTGAAACATTCCAATCTACTGTCTATATTGAACAATCTAGATTTAAGGCCTATCAAGAGTCAGTTTCACGGTTAATGGTATCTGAGACACACCTAATGCCCACTTTCAACTACGAACGGAGCGGACTCTATTGAAAACTTACCGCTTATTTATGCACGATACAGACTGAAGCTCCGCAATTATTTACACAGACGCCGTACACGTAGTGTCTGTAAATAAAACAGGCCGGGAAGCTTTTAATAGTTATTATTTACGGGCCCTAATAACTGGCGGGACTGCAAGCGCTGCATGAGCCGGCCGGACTCGCGTGGAATATTTTAAGGGCCGGCAGCCAATTTCTTTGCCTAACAGCCTAAATGCATGCTAATACTAAGTCCATCGTTCAGGTAAATGATTCTATTCTTCGTGTATGAATAACGCCTAATCTGATTTCGTTTTGGCGATGTTTAGGGTATTTGTAAAAGTAAAAATACGTATTTGTATAACGTCGGCTGAGAACCAAAACTCACTATAAAAACTGTCACTACCCTTAGCAACCTCTTATGTCAGTATTGAATCAGAACTTAGATACGATCTCTATTTCAAGTAGGTATTTGTTACGTACTTAGTGAGTTTTGGTTGTCAACCGACGTTATTTTTATGTCGGTGCTTTTTTGGCACTTATACACGAACTGGCGCATAAATACAGGTATTCCATTAGTATCTACTAATTAATTTGTATATCGGCCAAGTCAAATACAATAACAGATACTTACCCCCTTATTCATAATCGTTTGTTAACTTAATAAGCCGCTAATAATTGTTTGCCCCTTTTGCTCTTATGGACACATTGTTAAGACGGAAAGGGACAAACAATTATTAGCGGCTTGTTAAGTTAACAAACGTTTATGAATAAGGCGGCTGCCCTACGCAGAAATCAAGTATCTCGAAATTTATCAAAAATTTTTTTTTTACATTATTCGATTCACTGTTTTAAAATACATTTTTCAGTATTTTTTTTATTTTTTACTACTGAATAGTTTTGTAGTTACAGAACTTTCAAAAATCCAAGTATCTTTTTTCAACGGGGTATTCTACGCTAAAATCAAGTATATACCCTAATTCTATCTTGAAATCAAGTATCTTGCGAAAGTTACTTGAAATTCATATAGATTGCTAAGTTACTTGACTTCAGCGTAGAAATACTGATATAAATCGTTAAGTTACTTGACTTCAGCGTAGAAATATTGATATAGATCGCTAAGTTACTTTACTTTAGTTTAGAAATTTTCATTTTATTAGGATACAAAAACCTTATATTTAATAATTAAAGTATTTGAATTTCGGGTAGAAATTGTTCTGTGGTACCTTTTTTAAATTAAACTTTTGAATCTGCCTGTTTTTTCATACGTTTGTCCGTCATAGGTCGTATACGAGAAGTGTTATTTAAGTGCTTATTATATGATAACTGAAGTATTTTCCTGGCTGTATACATTATTTATAATGAAAAGACGCAAAGAATAGGATATATATAAGGAGTATTTTTATTCAAATGCTCGCCATAGGGCAAAATAGATAGTTTCTATATGTTTAGAAAATAATAACTAGGGTAAAATTCGAGAATTCTACCACTAGCTAAATGTGATGAAAAATAATAAATTTTACACCTTAAGGAATTTGTTATTGAAAAACGTGGTGGAAGTTGCTTCAGAAACGGACATATGACTGTATTTTATAAAAATAATTTTAACGAATAAATATTAAGTAGTGGACTTCTTCTTCTTAATTACTAAATTAAAAATCAATGTTTCAAGAGGTAGAGGTGTCAGAACAGCAAAAAGAAGAGATTTTGGAAAAGTCAGTGCCTTTAATGCCAAATAACAAGAAAATTCACAATCACTCAGATTGAATAGAGGAATGTGAACTAGCTAGTACAGATGTTTGAATAAGATGGATGTATATGGATACCTTTATCTTTATGTTCTGTACCAGGTGTAAGTAAAAATATAAATGTATATATATATATATATATATTGTATGTTAATTTGCAGATTAATTGAACAAAACTATAACTTTTTAGTTTTACGTCTTCCACGCGTGCGTCCAGATATTCTCCATAGACTGTCGGGTTTGAAGTTCTTTTTTGGTTAGGTATGTAAGGTGTTTCCTACAATTTAATTAATTGATTTAAATTTTCAAGTATTTTTGTCAGAAATACATTGTTCCAAGTTTTCTTGGATCATACACCTCATACACCCATGAATTTTAAAACAACTTGCATTCAAACAGAACAGGACCTTGTTTTCCCTAAAATACTCCAATACCTACTGCATTAATACCGAAATAATATATTTTAACACAAGCATGACATACACTAGATGATAGGCTTCTAAAACGTAGTATAAAACATGCTTGTGTTTATAAACTTATCAACAAGAAGCCTACCAAAGCACTAAAATATAAACAGATACTTGTTTCTTTGTAGAAAAGCTTTAAAATTATATTATCGCATTCTAGGCAGAAACCTGTTTTTGCGTTTTAAAATGATTGTGCTCATAATTTTGAAAAAATAAATATGGTACACTATTAATGATGTCTTGCATAATAAAAAAACGGCTATAATAAATGCTATAATTTAACTAGTAAACATGTAATCAAGAAAAATCTAAAAAAAACGTTTTTTCGCTCTCCTGTAAAATTTGACAAAACACAGATACTTGATTTCTGCATAGGGCAGCCGAAGGGGGTTAATATATAAATCAGATTAAGTAACAACAATGGTAATCGCGTTTCAAGCATTTCATACTCCAATAATTGATAAAACTTGTTTATTCGCCAGAAGCACTTACGTCTTAGCATTTAAACTTGAACATTACTTCGCAAACTTTAAAAATTGAATTCTAAATTCACCTGAAAACATTATTAAAGCGCTGTATTAAACGGCCATAACTACAATAAAAACACTTGAATGTACCTAAAGCATGGCGCCGGTAGCGGTAAACGATTTGTCGGCGTATTAATAAAACGATTAAATGAATCTCTCTCGGCGGTAATCCGAGCGCAGCAGATGGCCACAATTCCCCAACTTTGATGACGAACGCCCGTGGCCATCGCGGGAATCGCGGAATCAACCAGCGATTTATACTTTGCTTTTGAAAGAATCGTTTTAAGAAAGCTTTAATCTCTATAGTTTGAATATAAACCAACCAAGTTTTTAGAACTGACACTTAAATCCTACTTGCGCAATCACGAGTGAAACAACAAGTGACACGGGGTTAAGATCATACATTTTTGATATTTCTAAACAGTAGGTGATTATTGAGCGTTTCGAATCTTCGATCGAAACTCTCAATAAACATGATTGATTCGTGTGTTAGGATCACGTCGTCATTTGTTAGTGGTTATAAACAGGTCTTCGATCGAAACTCTCAATAATCATGTTGGTTTCGTGTGTTAGGATTCAGGACCTGTGTGAGATTTGAAATGCTCAATCAGTTTCGTATAATACTTGCCCTAAACATCCTATGGGTTGTTTTCGTTTGATTCCAAACGCACAATTAGGTTTTCTGTGAAAAATGCTTGTCTTCATTTCAGTTAAATACACTTGCCGCAAACAACCTATATAAGTTTTTACGTTCGTTTGATTTGAAACGCTCAGTAGATATACAAGACATTCTGATTTATACTCTGCTAAACAGCGAGTTTTAAAGTTCATATAATTAACTAAAACAGCAAAAGCTTAACGCTACATGCTGTCTAAGGCGGCCAACCCTCAGACAGCAATGCTAGGGCCCCAAGAAGCGTTCCTGGTACTGACCCTCAAAGCGTGGCGCTATGGCGTTTCGCACAACACGTCAGACAAATTGATCAAGTTCGTCAGACGTGCACTTACCCCTTGTGCTTCGGGTATGGGTAATCAAACTTATCGACCGCGTAAGAATGAAATACCCCATAGTCCTATTCATGAGTTTCAACACATTACTAAGATGCACATCGGGTGGCCAATCCGAGGCATAGTTCATGTGTTGGGGTCGTCCGGTCGTCAACTTCCCGGCAAACATTACGCACGGATTTTTATTTATATGAACGAATGAAGAAAACTTTAATAGCGCGATGTAGAACCTCGCTTTACGTAATGAACGTAAGATTAGAATTATTAACACAGAAATTCAAGCTTTATGTTAAATATCGTAAGTTCATATTAACCAACACAAATTGTTACATATTTCATTTTCTATGTTCGCAGCAATAACAAGTGCAGTCTTGCATTTTAATTGAAATTGGAGTCATTCGTATTGACGCAAACGTTTATGTTATGTTAGTATCGAAAATGCACATTATTATTAGTTATTTAGTAATTTTGTTGCTACTTATCGATGTTAGTCATATTTTGGAATTTCATTTTAGACATTCACCTTAATCATCAAAACTGAACACTGATCAACACATGTATTTTGATCATTATACAATGGGTATATTGTTCCTACGTACCTATAACTATTTAGCTTACGGCTTACTAATTCGAGATAGTTAGAATATAACAGACCGTTTAATTTACTAATAGAGAGTTTATTTAGTAAATGTGAGCTTACTAGGACATAATAGACTAGCTATTATTTTACTGTTTAACTGTAACTTTTTACCTATTTTATTTATCAAGTTTTTAATAATTGAGGTCTTAAAACTAAGGTAAGAGTCAAGTATAGTTATTAATTACAGGCTAATGACATGGAAATAACAAGAAATAATATAAGGCTTAATCCTATTTATTTTTTAAAGTTATTATAACAATTACATGGCACTAAAAATATATTAATATGATAAAACTATTTTTAATAACTGATGACTTCACTCAACTTTTTTACAATTTTTTCCACTAGACCTTCGGTTGCATTTAGTAGCTCGTCGTAATCACTTTGCACAACATACTGCACCGATACAGCGTTGGTCTCGACGCTTGATTCAATATCCGAAATACTAATTTTTATGACACGCTTCCCCTTTGATACTTTTCTGATAACGTGTGAATTTAATCCCATGTCTGTCTTCCTCTTTCCCTTTTTTGCGTTTTTTCTTTCACATTTTGGCTGCTTTAGCGGGATTTCTTGCGACGGATTTAAAAGCACATCTTGATATTTCAAATAAGCATCCATATCTTGTGAGTAGTTTAAAGTTTCGTTTATGTTCTCATTTAATTGTGAGTAAAATGGTAGGACGGTAACGTTGCACTCATCAGTAGAGTTAACTGGTTGCGAGCTCTGCAAAAAAACAATTATATTACTACATGATCGAAATATTATGAAATAAAGCCTCTTAAAATATATAAAAACAAGATTACTTACCATTTTAATGTATTTACTAATATTTATTTACAATTGAATGTAAGTAGAAGTGCTTGCAGTTTGAATTCACGAAATGAAGTATAAATTATTTTATAAAAGTTTCATTTTATAGTACTCTGTTTTTGCATATTATGCAGTTTGGTAAACAATAATACATGCAAATAGACAGGTTCAAACCTGTTTCTTGTTAAATAAGTGCATCGCATCCCGTTAGTAAGTAATTAGATACGGCATTTTCTATATCTTTTCCCATGGTAAGCAAGTTGAATTTGATCCGCCAAAATTCGTTTATAAAGCCTTATTAGTTATTAGCTAAGTATAAAACATAGTATACGATAAAAATATATCATAGCCTTCACAACGAATAAAGCTTTATGGTCGGCATGTATTGTAACCCGATGATACTTTGATGTTCCGACACTGGCATACGTTTTATTTTCCAGTTAACATGATTTGCTGACGTGAATATCTATGTACAGGGAAGTGAAACATTTCAAAACTTAGGTTTCTGCATATGTTTTTGCGATTCAGTTATTTTGTGCTGGTTATAATTTGCGAGCATGGGTTGTTAACTTCTGATAACTTGATTTTGCCATATAATAATACCTAATGCATTTTTCATTTCATTAATTGACTTTATAGAAAGTGGTTGTGTTACTACTTCGTTTTGACTCCACATCGAACTTCTTCACCTTGAAATGATGTATGTAAGTTTGAATAATATTATGATATTTTGTTTTATTTCCATTTTTTGTAATTTGGTTTATGGTTATAATTTGAGAGACTAGTGGACTCCTAAGTAATTTATCAAATTATTTACATTTACAGGTCTGACAGCGAATACTACGTAAAACGTACCAATAGCCGAGAAACTGAATCGGCAGATGAAACCGAAACTATAAGGCATGTATTTCATATTTTCTAGTAATTTAACGTGATTGATTTATGTGTAGTAGGAACCTAACATTATATTTATTCTTTGTTATAGAGTTCCACAAAAGAAAACCGTGAAGAGGAAAATCACTCCACGTAAGCCAAAACCTGATGCGGACCATGGTTGGATGGTAGATGACGAGGACGAATACGGCGGTCCCCAACAAACTGGTGTGAAAGAGCCCGCAAATAAGAGGTATTATTTATCGTTTAAAATAATTATGAAGTATTACAGTAACATAGGTATTTGTACCCATGCAAACCTAGAATGTAAAAAAATGTTAATGTCTATTATTTCAGTAAAAAAACAAAGCCGAAAGCCTCAGAGAAGAAATCGAGTGCTCATCTAGTGCCGTCTCCTTCCGAACATGGGTGGTTTACCAATTGGGGAGACGATGACCAGGCGATAGAGGCGCATCGCCGTGCCGGAACCTTGACGTCGGTGCTGTCGCGGCGCGTTCCCGGAGGCCACGTGCGACGTTCAGCTTCCTTAACGGGTGATCTTTATGTTGAACTTAGATTGTATAACGTAGCTGATATTCAAAACGTAACGCCTCAAGACCGTTGGGAAAAAGCCTTGATTAATTTAAAGTATCGACTTGATTTGAATTCGCCCGCCGTAGATGGCGTAAATAATTTGCTTAAATTTTGTAAGCAAGATTTTACAGATGAAGGCACCTTCTTTCCAGATAAAATTAATCAATAACAATTTCAATGCTATTTCCTTACTATCTAAACCCAATTTCTATAATACTCGTGTAATATAACAGCAAGTAAAATGCAGCATAGTTCAATATTTTGTTCCGTGTGTGATATTAGTATCCCAAGTAAAGCCTTTTCTGCCCACCTACGATCAATCTTACATAAAAATAACAATTCTATACAACTAACTCCTGATATTGAAAAAATTAGTAGTGCCTTTCGCAGTAGGATTGCAGCATACAGAGTACGTGGTCCGAAAATTTCACTCCTCGAAACACCGGATAGGTTTTTGAAGGCTATTCGGGGCCTAGTTCGAAAAATTCTAGAAGCTAGACGGGCGTCATTCGGGTCGATAAAGGTTAATTTTGAGTTGTTTGCTGAATTCTGTTTACCAAAAAATGAGACAAATGAAATTAAATCATTTGCTACGAAGAATATAATCATACATCAAATTTATGATTTCAAAGAAATATTTTCAATGATGTCAGATACTTTATGTAAGAAAATTGACGAATTTCAAGAAAGGGACAGCGGTTGGAGTTTTATACGAAACCTATATTTAGAAGTAAATATTAACAAATATAATCCCCTAAGAGCTTCTAAATTTTTAGAGTTGCCTGAAACCATTAAACTTAAGAGGGCTTGCGTTAATATTAAAAATAGTGACAATTACTGTTTTTTATGGTGTATAATTGCGGCCTTATTTCCCGTACAAAAGAATCAGGATCGAATATCCTCTTATCCACGTTTTGAAAAGCACCTAAACACAAAAAACATGTCGTTTCCAGTTAGTCTCTATGACATCAAAATATTCGAAAAAAATAACAGGAATATAAGTGTTAATGTTTACGGATTAAGAAAAAACCAGGTCGTAGGCCCGCTATACAAAACAGACAAAAGGAAAAAACATCATGTCAATTTATTAATGTTGGAAAATGGTAACCAATCACATTATTGCTTAATAAAAAATTTAGCACGTCTTTTAAAAAAACAGTTAACTAAACACAACGGGAAAATATTTCTTTGCGAAGAATGTTTGTTGTTTTTCCACACCGCAGATAAATTAAACAAACACATATGCGGCTGCGTTGCAACCCATTTACCAAATCCTGGTTCATTTATTCAGTTTAAAAACTATGAAAGAATGCAACCTATGCCTTTTGTAGTATATGCAGATTTTGAATGCATATTACAACCGATCCCGTCTGACGTATTTGATTCGAAATGTACTAGCTCGTTACGGAAACATATCCCGGCTGCATTTGCATATTATATTGTATGTTCCTATGACAATTCCCTTAATAAATATATAAGTTATCGAGGGCAAGATTGTGTACAAAAATGTCTCGAATATTTAAAAAAGGATATAGGTTTGATTAGTGAAATTTATAAGCACCCCTCGCCATTAAAACTTACGGCGGAAGAGGAGATTCAGTTTCAGAAAGCAAAGTGTTGCTTTATTTGTAATAAATTATTATTAGATGATAAAGTAAGAGATCATTGTCATTTAACTGGCCATTTTAGAGGCGCTGCTCATTCGTTTTGTAATATCCAATTTCGCCTTCCAAGGTTTGTTAGCTGTTTTTTTCATAATCTATCGGGTTACGACTGCCATTTGTTTATTCGTGAGTTAGGAGAAATGAAAGGCGGTTTAAAAGTTATTGCGAAAAATAAGGAAAATTACATATCATTCACGAAATTCTTGCAAATAGGTGATAATGAGTTTTGGCCAGTGCGTTTCGTTGACTCTTTCAAATTTTTAGGAACTAGTTTGGAAAAATTAGCAGTAGATTTAAATGACCATGACTTTGTACACTTAGAGAGGTTTTTTCCTGTCCGTCACCAATTTGATCTTCTTAGAGTAAAAGGTGTATATCCGTACGATTATATTACTTCTTGGGATGCTTATGAGGAAAAAAAATTACCACCCCAACATAGTTTTTACAACTCATTAACCAAAGGTAATATTCTAAACTCTGCCTATGAGCATGCTAAGCGTGTATGGAACGTATTTAACCTTAAGACCTTAGGACATTATACAGACTTATATCTTCAAACAGACGTTCTGTTGTTAGCTGATATATTCGAGAACTTCAGACAGACCTCTTTGGTGAACTATAAGTTAGATCCCGCTTTTTACATGACAGCCCCAAGTTTAAGTTTTGATGCTATGTTACGCATTACGGATGTTCAGTTAGAGCTCATAAGTGACCTCGAAATAATAAGAATGATTCAAAAAGGTATCCGCGGAGGTATTTGTCTTTGTTCCACTAGATATGCACGCGCAAATAATAAGTATCTACCCTTTTATAACGCGTCTGTTCCAGATTCGTTTTTGTTTTATATAGATTGTAATAACCTGTACGGTTATGCAATGTGCAGTTATTTACCATATGCCGATTTTAAGTTATTGAACAAAGATGAAATAGAAAACATTAATTTTCTAGAAATTCCAGATGACAGTCCCCACGGTTATATTTTAGAAGTAGATTTAGAGTATCCTGAAAGTCTACATAATTTACATAATGATTTTCCATTTTGTCCTCAAAAGTTTACGCCTCCTGGATCTAAGACTTCTAAACTTATCCCAAACCTTTACGACAAATATGAGTACGTTATACATTACATTTATTTAAAAACCTGCGTGAGACATGGATTAAAGCTTAAAAAGATCCATAGAGCTATTCAATTCAAACAAAGTCGATTTATTCAACAGTATATCGAGTTAAATACAGAGTTGAGAAAAAACGCTAAATCGGAATTTCAGATGAATTTCTATAAACTCCTCAATAACAGCCTATTCGGGAAAACATTAGAAGCTACAGAAAATAGGACGAACGTGATGTTGGTTAATCAATGGAACGATAGTACGAATAAAACGAAGAAAAGAACTAGTGCTGAAGTGTTAATAGCGCGACCTAATTTCCATAGTGCAAGTGTGTTTACTGAAAATTTAGTTGCCATTCAAATGAACCCTGAAATAATTACCCTTGATAAACCAATCTATATAGGATTCACTGTTTTGGAAATATCAAAATCTCATATGTACAACTTTCACTATTCACATATAAAACCGTATTACGGAAAAAATGTTAGTATGTGCTATACTGATACAGATTCTTTTTTGTACTTTATTAAAACAGATGACATATATACAGATTTGAAATTGAACTTCCTACCTCTTTTCGACACCAGTAATTACGAAGTAAACAACATATATGGCATTCAACAAATAAATAAAAAAGAACCCGGATTATTTAAGGATGAACTAGGTGGTCAACTAATTGTCGAATTTGTCGGTCTTAGGTCAAAACTTTACTGCATTCAAACCGAAGAAAAACAGTTAAAGAAAGCTAAAGGTACGAAGACACATGCGGTTAAGAGTCTCATATTTCGAGATTATAAAAACATCCTCTTCAACAAAGAATTGATGCGCAAGAAAAATACGCTATTTAAATCTATAAAGCACGAAATTTTTACTCAATCTCTTAATAAAGTTGCCTTATCCTCGAACGACGACAAACGAATTGTATTAAAAGACAATATTCGAACTATTTCTTGGGGCCATGCTTCGTATTTTTAGATATCGATATACTTTCTGTTTGATTAACTAAATGTTAGTATTTGCTACTCGTATGAAAATAGCTATGATAAATAAGTGAGGCGTTTACTACCGCGGAGCTCGTTTATATTAGAGTTATTGATTGATTGGGTTTAGCGTAATTATAATACTGAATATAAATATGTAAAATAAACATATCTGTGTATTGAAATTGTCAAGTGAAATAAATGTTAACCGTTTAATTAGTTTTTCTTTTTATAACCCTCGTTATTCTCAATGCTCAGTTCTTATTCTTAGTATTGTTATTAAACTGTTTAATGTTGTTAAAATAATTGTGCATTATGTTATGAAACAAAGTTTCGTAATACGAACTGAACATTGTATACTTCTAGTCTTATGATAGGAGGTACAACCGATATGAAATAAAAGAAATAAGGTATTTAATTAACAATTTATTTACAAAAAAGATCAGCATTCTCAGCAATCCATTTCTTAATACAAATTACATTTTTTAATGAACAGTGCTTATCAATTACATATTCAAAACTAGAAAGTTTATATTTTTGTTTGAGGAACGTATTATACAGTACTAAAAAGTTTGGGCAATCTTGTTGTGCGATGTCAATTACTTCACAATTGTCACATAATTCTTGAACCCATTTAATTTTTTCTAGGCCTTTTACATATATTTTCTTTTTTTCAATATAAGGCTTTATTATATTTTTAAAATGTCTATAATCGATATGACCTTCGCTCCAACGAAAACCAAACGTTTTTTCGATCCAGCACACGTGTCTACGTTCTTCGAGTGACAAACGTGAGTACGGATATGGTGGTTTTATTGAAAACACTAGAGTGAAGTCATCAGTAGCCAAAGCCAACTCTTTAATAATGAATTTATTCTGCCAATCCTTGAAGCCTTGTATATCCACAATGTAGCTATTTATATTCATGATATTTTTTTAACTAAACTGCTCAATGGTTTATATTCCACAATACAATCGTTAAATATTAAACAAAAGGCAGATGTATTATCAGGAATTTCTGAATCACTCTCGATTTCTATTCTCACATCTATAGGTCCCGACTTCAAACGATCATTTTGTCTTGAAGTATCCAAAACATATAATGCACACTTTTTAAAGTCGTATATGTTTAACAACGGTTCGGCACGACGTCCATGGTATGACTGTTGAAACCTTGTATATTGTTCATATAATATTGCATAGTTGTCGTGCTCGAATTTCACATTTAAACTTTCGTATGGAAAATAAGTAGAGTTTAAAAATACTCTGACTTCGCGTAAATTACAATGATCAAACCTTGAGAAATCCTCATTAGAGTTATTTTTTCTGTTGGTCGACAAAGCTAACACAACGAACCGTGGTTTTTCTAACTGAGATGATGTTTTGATTGCCCAAGTATGTTTAGTTGTTTTGGGTAACAGTGGATACTCATATAAATCCCAATTCCTAAAAGCTAAGTTGAGCGGACGGTCCTTTTCTATCAACTTTAACATGTGTAATCGTTGGCGATCTGATACTTTAATATGTGGCACGCGCCAAACAATTTAGTCAATAACAATATCCTCTAATACCTCATTTGTGTTAAGTTGTACTGCATTTAAATTTGTATTACTTCGTAGCAAAATCAACTCATGCTTACAATTTATTATTATTTTGTTAAAGTCTTCTGCAAACCCTAAAATTTTGTTTAAAGGCAACGACACAGCAAATCGGCCGTCGTGTGTATTTTTTGTACCATTCAAGTCCCACCCCCATGCCTTTGACATCGAGGATTCGTTACTATTCGTAGATAACAGAGATTTTATGGTGGTGGTGATACCTACATTTTTTACTTTGTCGATTTCAACCCCATTCAATTCGTAACGAATATCTTGGAACAGGAATAGAAATGGATTATTAGTGAATTGAATGCTATTCACTTTAAGTTTAGATTCTCTGTTTATTATCGTAACGGTTCCTTCTAAATATAAGGTACTAGCACACGGTAAGACATATAAATCTTGTTGATTAATAGGTATCCGAATTTCATCATTGTTATTAAACGTTGTTACATAAGGTCTGTATGAATGAACTTCGTAGCTTTCAATAGCATTGTCTTCTGCAAAAGACTCAGCAACGTCAAGTATTTCACTCATTTTAATAGTCCAATTAGTTTCAAAAACTTTATGTTTTCCTTTGTTAATTTGATAGGTGTTTTCCTTTTCACAGCTGTTTTCAAACTAAAACTTCTAGATGGGCAGTGCGTCTTTTTATTAAAGTCTATCATTACACTTTTTTCTTGAGGTGAAAATATAACTGAATATCTTCTCCCCTTAAATTTATCAATTGGTTTTTCGCGTCAAGGATGCGCACATTAATTGAACTTATAGTATCTTGGTTCACAGGAAAATAAATTACGTTTCGTGGCACTTCTATGATTCGATATCCAGGTGGCACATTAGGAACAAATTCATGAATTATATGGCTAGGTTTTCCGTTAACAAATGAACCACTAACGATATCGCATTCGATCCGTATGACGGTCGTTGATATAATGTTAACCGGATATTGTGAACAGTTTATTATATTAGCTTTAAGTATTTCATTTCCAAAACCAATAGTTCTCCCGATCGTGTGTTTCTTTTCAAAATGAACGTCTTTTGAACAAAATAATTTCGTTTTCAGTGTATTGTTATTACAAATTAATTTGAAAGTGCAATTTTTGACATTATCTTTTATGTAATCGCCAATATCTTCGAGTTCATATGATCCTTCCGGTATTTCTATGCATTCATTATCACCATAACAAAATTTATTATTTCTACTGTCAATGTTTGGTATTGAATTAAAAGTTGAAAAATATAAAAGTCCGCACTCATACTCTCCTTTCAACTGTAAAGGAGGAGAATAATTTGTAGTAAGTGTTGAAGTCAATCCCGTTACAGATAAGGTGAACGACATTTTGTAAACTGGTAATTTTCACGTAATGCTTTACATTTTATATTGTTTTTTCCAAAAGTTTCTTAAGTAGTTTAAACATAAGTGTCCACAATTTACAGTATCAAATTTTTGATACGCACAATAATTATAAAAAATTTCGTAATCCTTTAAATACGTAATAAGTTCAACGGGAGGTTTTAAATCTCCATAACTATTGAAATATTCACAATACGTATTTAATTTCACATAGGCTACCCAGTGAGTCCCGTTATTCTTAGAGCTATCTAAATTTACAATTGCACACTCCACGCGCCTTGGACGTTTTGGTAAATTATCGCGCATGAAAACACCTCTGAAATACGGTATGTCACTTCCAAATTGAATTAGATCTATGTTTGTGAGAGCTCTCCTTGGTAGCCTTCTGCCTAGTTTTTTGTTGTGTTTAGAAATATACCACTGCCTTTCTTATATGGTTTTATGTATAAGCCCTTGCCAATAGCAATTGACTCCATCATTTTATTGTGGCGTTCAGACTCCTGTAGGTTCTTTTGTGCTGATTTATAGTCATTCACTGCTTTTGCAATA